>JBBPKK010000067.1:0-67021 GCA_038089215.1 Tylopilus vinaceipallidus
CGTCGTCATCGCTGTCTCCCTCGGAAAGCTCGTCTGCGTTTGCCCTTGTCAAGTCGTCAATTTCAAACCCCTTCACGATGCCACTTATCAAGACCTGCGTTGCCTCGTCTTCCGCATCAGCATCCACTTCGCCACCCTTCTGGGCACGTCCGAACCTCCTCCGGAGCCTTTCTTCATGCGCGATCTTGTTCAGGTAATGCCAGCGCAACAATTTGTCAATTTCTTCCATGATTCTTGCCCTCTCCACGCCTCCCGCGGGTAACAGCGTCTCCAACGCGATCTTGTTGCCTTCTTCACAAACGTCGAACGCACCAATGCCTTCGCGAATCGCGGTAAGGAAACGCTCGATCCACTTCATGAGGTTGTCAAAGAGACCTTGGCCCTTGGCGTGAACCTTGTGCACAAAATAGTAAAAAGATTGCTCATGCCGGTTCACGAGATTGATAAAGGTTTGCACGGTGGAAGAAGGGTCTGACTGTGAGACTGCCGCGAGCAGGATGAGCAGAAAAGCGAGACGGCGTTGATGGATACTCACGATCTTCCGTTTGTTCGACTGTACGTATGAGGTCATTGATAAAGTTCTGCAAGTCCCCTAGTGACTCTGCAATGTTGGCTGCTCTATATACTTGAGCAAGTGGTGTGTAAAAGATGGTGACGATGTCCTTGAGCAACTCTGCAGTGACGCCCTAAGTATCGGATGAGCAGACGGCTAGCAAGAGCGTAGCAATGAATCTCACCTCGTAAATGAGCGCAATCAACTGTTCCCGATCTCTGAGCCTCAAGTAGAGCCTCATGAGGACTCTCAGGTCCTCAAATAACCACGCTTCCTCGTCGGTGGGTCCCTCGTCGCTGCTATTGCTCTCGTCATCATTTCCCTTTCTCCTTCCTTGCGGATACTTCTCAGCCATCCACGCGGCCCATTTCCCCCACGCTCTGTTCACCCGCTCTGCAAGTGACTTTGATAGCACCGGTGCCTCGCCTCCCAATAGAACGGCCCTCAGCAGGGGGGTACGATCAAGCTGGGCGTCCACTCGATACGTCTCTTGGATTTCGTGAGGCGCGTAGACAAATAAGCGAACCTTTTCACAAAGAACAGGAGAGCCTATCTTGGCAGATACGTGCTCAATGTACGTGTTCATACTTTTGACTTCTTCTGCGAGGGAAGAGGTGAACATGCTACATGGTGATTGCATGAAGGACATCGGAGTGGTGAGTAAAGAACGTACGTACCGTTGAAGGAGGCTACGCCCTCCAAAAGGTTGTGCGAGAAAAATGTCGAGGACGTTCCGTATCATCGCCACTGGGTTACTTATCTTGAGAGCTGCCTTGAGGAGGAAGTAAGGCATGAGCCCATGTATACGTTTCAGGCTTGCGAATGTTTCTGAAGAGTTGTCAGAAGCCACGTATGTCTGGAAAATCGTCGACGCTAATCTGTCACGAGCATGGGGAACAGGTAAGGTTGAGGGGGAGACAGGAAGCAAACAGAGACCGACGAAATTCTTCCCCACTCAAGTACGGCCTGATAGTTCTCCGGCAGCTGCCCGACGTGTGGGGTGACCTTGACAATTGCAAACACTTGACTTAGACCATCTGGCACGACGATACATTAGCCTGAAGGAGCACGACCGCCAAGGGAGACGTCACCTCTCCCAACGAGCTCGCCCTTGAAGGATCGGACGGTGTCTCTAAGCCGATCGACCCTTGCGCCAATCTCGCGTGCGAATTCTTTCTTGCCTTGTTCTCTGACGCGATCTGCCTCTTCCCTGCGCTGTGCGTCCTCGTGCTCCTGCGGGGAAAGCTTGGTAGGACCACTAAAGAGGAAGGAGCGGAGGACGGGGGAAGAGGAAAAGGGAGGGGTTGCGAGCAATGTACGGAGATAGGCACGGAGGGTGAGGCGGTTCCTCTCCCTGGAGAGACGAGGAGGTGCATGGACGCCATTGGCATAATAATTGCCGGGCACCCGAGGTAGAAAGTCCGATCCGGCAATCTCGGCAGGCAACGTCGGGGTGGTAGCAGGAGAGACGGGGGCGTCGACCGCTGTGCGGTCCTTGGGTGGTGGGGATGGCACAACGGTGTCGGGGTGGGCCTTGCGAAGCTGGCGCGAGTGAGAGCGTGCACAGTGTGGGAGAGAAAGAACGGACCTCGTCTGCAAGGGTCCCAAAGTCGCCGTATCGGCGGGACACACATACTTGTCTGTCGTGAGAGAGGGTCGTGCGGATGATGAACTCCTAAGGGGAGTCAACGTTTGGGAGCGGACAGGAGGGGGAGGGACATACCTCGTGAACACGGGACCTGACACGGCCCCTGTCGGTTACGGTGCGGACGGAGACGATGTTGACGTTGAAGTGGCCGGAGTCGCGATCGCGCCTGGCGAGACGCCTGTTGACGGCGCGCTCGAGGGCATCGAGATCGGCCTGGGAGAGTCTGAGGACGTCCTCTGGCTGGTCGAGCTTGATGGCGGAGGTGAGGAACATGGCGAGGGAGCGCTCGAGCTTGGCGACGAGCTTGCGTGGGGCGGGATCTTGGGCATCGGGGTCATCGAGGACGGATGGGGATAGATTGCGGGCAAAGACGCTGTCGACGAACGGCTGGAGCTTGTCGGGGTAGAAATTGAGGGGTGCAGCGGCCATGAAGGGGAAGGAGAGGACAAAGTGGCGGAAGATGTACTTGAGGAAGGGGAGATCGAGGCGGGGGGCGCGGGCGGGGGGAGGGGCGAAGGGCGGGCCGAGGTGGGCGAGGGGGGAGGCATGCGCTGCGGTGAGATCTGCGAGCTCCTTGCGGAGCTGGAGGAGGACGAGGGACTTTTTGAGGTAGTGGGCTCGGAGGGGGTCGAGGAGCGCGGGCGGGGGCGGCTCGGGCACGGGGCGACTGGGGCGCGGTGGTCTGGCGGACATGGGGGAGGGCAAGGAGGCTGATTACGTCATATTAAGTCAGGAGGAGGACTACTGGCTATTGGGCGTGTACACTTTATGGCCCTGGTATGTCCTCCTGTTGGGCTCGTCGAGCAGCTTCTTGAGCTTCCCGGCCACCTCCTTGACCCCCTGGCGACACTCCTCCATCCCGCGCCAGGTCGCGGCGACGCTCCAGCATTCGGAGCATGCCTTGGACGCCTCGTTGAAGGTGTCGAGCTCGAGCTCGCCGCGATGGTGGAGCACGACGACGAGGTCGACGAGGTGGTTGAGCCCGGTCTGCCATGTTGCGATGCCGCCGGCCGGGTTGGTGGAGGCGTCGGTGACGAGGTAGGAGGAGGCGAGACCGATGGCGCGTCTGAGGACGGCCTGGTCGATTGTGCCCGAGTCACGCGTCATTTTTGCGAGGACGTCGAGGACAAAGTGGGCATAGTCTGTCGGGTGGTTCTGACCCTGGAGCGGGCGTGAGTGTGGGTGAGGTGGATGCGAGACAGACGTTCCTGCATGTGGATCTGGATGGGGGGGAACATGGCAGCGTTGATGAGAAAGGCGGACGGGTCCATGGCTGTTTGGGTTGGAGGAGGACTTGCCTGTGTCTGGTTATTGATCGTGGTTGTCGTCGGCCAACCTGCTTCTTGTCCCAGGCCATGTCCCTTCTCGCCTTCCTCTCTCCTCCGCCCCCGCCCCCCCTCCTGGAAGACTACCAGGGCACCCAGTTCCGCTGGCGTTTCCTCGTATTCAGACCCGCCCGTGCGTCTCTTTTCTCGCTCCCAAGCACGCCTGCTCACCCAGTGCAGTCTTCGTTCCGCACGCCTGCCTCCTGCTCGGCCTCCTTGTCTACCTTGCTCTCGCCCTCTACGGCAGGCACCGCAACCAGCGCAGCGCCAGTGCCTTTTACAATGCCCTCCACCCGCTCCTTGCCCGCAACTTTTCCGCCCCCGCCTCCTCCTCCGGCCTCATCTCAGATGGCCCGGCCGACTTTTTCGTCTTCTCCACCGGCAGGCGTGCCCTTTCCTCTCTCCATACCGTCCTTTCCCTCCTTCCCCGCCAGGACCCTCTCCAGCTCCTTGCCCAGCTTCTCTGGCAGCTCTACGACCTCCGCCACCACCCCCGTGACCACATCACCTTTGACTTTCTTCTCGATCCCGACGCCGCCGCTGCGCTCCCCGACTTTGTATGGGCAATTGTAGACAAGTCCGAGCTCCCTATCATCAAGGACAATCGCTGGGATCTCGTGCGTTCCCGTTTCTCCTCCCTGTCTGTCCTGACACTGCTCTCCGCAGACGTTCACCCGCACGGCCGAGCATCCCTCGCTCCCCTCAAACTTATCGCTTATGTCCGAGTTCGCAGATGTTTCCGAGGCCCTCTTCAAGCTCCACCTCGGCCCCTCCGCCACCCTCTCTACCCTCCTCGCAACGCCGCCCTTCCTTACCTACCTTCGCTCCCTCTCCATCACCGACCAGCCCCACGAGAGACCCCAGTCAGCCACTTCGTACGCTACTCAGAAACACGTCACAAAGCGCGTCCTGCTCGACATCAACCTGCCCAACTCCAAACGCGCCGCTGATGTCCTTCCCGTCATCGAGGTCGCCTTCGCCCTCGTCGATCTGTTGGCAGCCGGAAAAGTCGTCTTGCGCCCAGAGACGAGGGCAAAGATCAAAAAGGTCAGAGACGATGTCGAAAAGGAAATCAAGGAAGAAGTGGTCAGGGAAAAGAGGTCCGAGGTCCGTTTCCGCCGTCCTACATGATGACCATCCGTCTCACGCCTCGCCCTAGGCTGCAGAGGACAAAAAGGCCGCCAAACGCAAGGCCGAGCAGGATAGGATCGCCAAGCTCAGCGCTGCCGAGCAGAAAAAGGTCTTGTGCTTTTCCCTCACCCGTCGTCGTTGCTATCTCACGTCTGGATCGTCAGCTTCTTGAGCGCAACCACAGACGCGCGCTCAAAAAGTCTCAGGGCAAGGTCGTTCGCAAGGCGTAACTCCCTTATTTATCGGTAATATAGCCTTTGTGAATCGTAGAGTTGCCTGCTTCAAAGCGCGCGTGCATGCCAGTATGATAGTACATCCCGGCGTCTGATAGGTCAGTGACAGATCAAGATCCACCAACGTCCACACGACCGTCCCATTGAGCAGCACCAGGCGAGGGTTCCCTCGTAGCAGGCACGCTCGGCCCACTCACTCTGTCCGCTTCACCCTTCACGATCCCCAACCTCGCTCCCCAGCTCATAAACACCCGCAACAACCACATTGGGCCCATCGCCTCCCTCTCTCCCTCCCCAATGACCTCCCCCGCGCCCTTCTTCGCCACCCCCGACTCCCGCTCGCTCTCCGTCTCGTCCTCTACCTCAGACCGTTCCCCATCCGCAACGATCACCCTCTCGTCCTCCGCCTCCGACTCTGTCCGCCCCAACACATCCACCGGACATTCCGTCCCATCTAGCCGCCACTGCGTCGTCCATCGCCGCCGTCCCTTGCCTTTGCCCTTCCTTGCCCTTCCAGGTCTGACCGCAAGCACGTCCTCCCGCCCAAACACGACGCTCCGCAACTCCCATACCTTGCGCCTCACTTCCCTCGTCGTCGTCCACATGTCGTCTACTCGCAGTTGCGCCGCTTCGTACTGCAGCGCCGGTACGGGCGGAGTTACCGGCAGCCTCTGCAGCGCAGCCACAACGGGCGTGAGACCCGGCAGAGCGTCCGGTTGTATCGTAGACGGCAAAGGAGACGTGGGACCCGATCCAACTGGTACAGCAGCAGAATGGTGCAAGGTAAGTGCATCGACGATCGGCTTGTGTGCCGAATGCGTATTGCGGAGTACCGTCGAGGCATGGGCAAGTGTCGCGGTCAGGTACTGCTCCCCCTTGTCAACCGGCGAACGTCGAACCAAAAAAAAAAAAGAAACCGTACATACCTCGAGAAATTGCACGACCCCGTCCAGATGTGCTTCCCGTCGCTTCATCATGAGAATTTGTCCGCACAGCTCAACGTCGATGCGCATCCAGTCCGTACGTAGCACACGTACGTGCTGCACGGAAGCAAGATCGTGAAACGTGTGTCTTTTGGCAGATGAGCGATCAACTCGGCCATCACAAATGGGGACGCACCGTCTGCGCCGACGCGGACCCACTCTATTTTCCTGCTTGGTGACATCGTCTTCTACAACGCGTGCTTTCCACCATGCTTCTCCACGGTTACTTATGATACGTTCCCATTCGTTCCAAGTGGAAGCTTTCAAGCCTGCCCCACTGTCACTGCTGCGTTTGCGTGACCCGAAAGAACTGCCCGGTCGCTGATCGTTCTCAGTAACGAGGTTGGCAGAACTAACGTCTGGGGAGGCATCGAGAGCAAAAAGGTTGTGAGTCCGTGTGATGGCTAGAGAGCAAAAAGTCAATGAGCGAATTGAATCCCCCCTGTACAAACCATCGAACGACGTACATGCGGGTGACACCTGTCCACTACTCAAGAGTTCGTCCTCGTCTCCGTTATCACTGATACGAGGATCAGCAAGGGTCTCGCGACATAAGCCACGAGACAAGACTTACTGCGATAACACGAGAGCAGGAACTCCAAGACCCCGTACCTCTGAGGCGGGGTGCACGTGCCCCGATGATGACGATTGTGTGGACAAGGGAATGGCAACCACCGACGACCGTCCCCCGAGTTTGACGGGTGATGAAAAGTCGACCGATCTCTTGGAGCGGTTGATCCTGTCTCTATCAAGATGGCATATAATCGAAAACGGCGCTCAACGACTTACCCAGCCCACATCTCGAGTCGCTTCTGCACCTTGCCCGACCACACACCCCCAAAGGCCAGTTCGTCGTCCCCTGGATTCTTGGTTACGGGCTCCTCCACGTCACTCCACGCGAGTCTGGTCTCTCCCTTGTCCTTCTCGCAAATTTTATCTCCCTCCCGCTCGCGCTCTACCCCACGGTGCACCCAACTCCGCCCTTCTGCACGTTCTCGCATCCTCCTGAGTAGCTCGACCTTGCCAGACCACAAGGCCCGCAAGCTACCCCCAACGCGTTCTTTCTCGTCCGCGCGTTCTTTCAAGCTCTCACCATCCTTGCTTGATCTCTCTTTGTCGCGCTCCTTGTCCACTTCCTTTTCCTTGTCACGGTCCTTATCGCGTTCCCGCTCCCGGCCGCTGACAATGTCTCGAACGAAGGCGCCCAAGTCAGAAGTAGGGATACCAAGAGACCCTGGCCCACTTGCGCCCGCTCGCCCTACTAGTCCCATAACACGCCCCCCGAGCCACTTCCGTTCTTCGTCTGTCGCCTCTGAATCCGATGTCAAGTCCAGTTTCGACAAGATGACACGATGGACTTTGCGAGAGTCCGAATATCGGAGCTTAGCGTCATGCTGGAAAAACAGTGACCTGTGCAAAACGAACGTGAGGTGGGTAACCGGGGTAGGCACCACCGGAAAAGAAAGGGTCGGGCCGGCAGTCGAAGGATGGGGAGAGCGGAGGACAGGGCTGCTGATCAAGGGAGTCGTCGACGATGTGATCGGAGGGGTGGATGACTGGGCCGGCGAGGCGTTGAGCGATGTGATCCCGCCCGCAGGCCCCGAACTTCCTGATTGGACAGGCATGGCTGGAGCCGGAAGCGTTTGTGTACTACCATTGCTCATGGTGGACTGGGAGTGCACCCACAACGATACAGCATACAAGAACTCGTGTGGATGAAGAAAGGGGTCCTTGGTGGTGGTTGGCACCCAAATTGCAAGCCTGTTACGCGTCGAGAGAACGAACGACAAAAGCGCAGCAATCACACTGGGATCTGCGATACGTTCCGTTGACTATACGTAGGGGATTTGGCACGATGTCCTCGATATGATGCAGGTAAGAACGTACCTCAATACCTACCAAGTTTTCACCGATCTCGGCGACCCATCGACGTAGTCCATCAATAGTGACATCGCACAGCAATCCATCAAAGGCTGCTGCTGGTGCATGCGGAGGTGGTAATGGGAATGTGCCACATATCGCAAGTGCTGCCTGTAGGAGCTTGACCAGCTCAAGCACATAGGTGGTAAAGTGTGGATGTCGCAATGGCCCTGGCGTGACAGCAGCGCCGGGCTGCGATACATTGGAACCGGTGACTTTGACGGCGTGAGATAGCGAAGTAGAGAACGTCGACGCTTCGGGAACAGCAGGCGAAAGCGTGGTGGCAGGTTGCGAGTACGTCCGCGTGTGCGTGCGCGAGTGTGACTTGGATCGAAATGCGCCAGCAGGCGGGGGTCCATCGGACAGGAAATAGGTCGACTTGAACCGATCCTTGGTCGTATCGCTGCCAAGAAAGCACGGTCGAGCATACCCACGGAGTTAAGGAGACATGAGTACCTCGGTTCCTCGAGGGTAACAGCACTCCGACCACTGCACCCCATGCGGAGTAGATTGATGTTCGAATAGAGACGTTCTTGCGCAGCGAGGAAGTCACCATTAGGAATGTGCACGATGGTGTAATCCGAGCGGAAGTGAGCGAGGGAAGTCACCATGAGTATTCCCTGAGGTGTCTAATTCAACCATGAGCATGTTCATTATGAAAGGGCATGCGTTGGGTTCTCACTTCTTTAGGTCGTGCACCGTCCTGTTTGCGGAGATGCTGCACGGCTGCCTTGAACTCGGCCTCGGCCTCGGAAAACGTCATGGTTGATACAGGGCTAAGCGCAGTCACGACGATCTGGTGCAAGCGTGCGTCAAGCACGAGATGAAAAGCGACCAGCGCGGAAACGTGCCTTGTGCGAAGGATCGCCCGTGTAGACGGTCAGCACGGTCACCGGCCGCGTACGCTCCACTATCCTGAAGGAACGGTTGGATGGTTGGCGCAGCGCATCGGTGCGTGGACCCACCACTTCTCGACCGCATACACCTGGTAGCCTACGAGCTCCATTTGCTCCACAACGATCTCGAAGCGGCATTTGGGCCCAATCCAGCATTCACCATCGGTGCTCTCCCCCTGGTCGCTGTTCCATATCGCAGGAAGGGGTGCGGGACCAGATTTGTCCACGGATACAGTTGTAGAGCCTGAGCGGGACCGCACACCAGATAATCGGCCGGTCGGCGGTCTCGCGCGTGGCAAGCGCGTCGGTGGGACGGCCGGCGACAAGGGGGATGTGAACGGCGTCGGGGAGCGGACTGTCGGCATCAACAGACGCAACGGCGAACCTGCGCTTCGCCGTGCCATGGCAAGCACAGTTAAAAAAGATATCTTTCCGGGTGCATTGCAGGGCAGAGTAAATGTGACTACGTTGTGACCGCTTGTGACAAGAATGTGTCACGCTCGCAAACTACACGGATATGCAAATGGAGAAAAATAAAACGTGGTGTGATGTGATGCACAAATGCTCGAAGAATGGGATGCAGTTAAAATCGTAGAGGATAGCCTAGAGTGACCGCAGAGAAAGAGAAAATAGAAAACCATGGATTACATACAAAGCAGGCCCAGAAGGAACGCAGGCAACCCTTACAGAACCGTGCAACCGCTCGTAAACCACCTAGAAGCCATGTCAGTGGCGGTCGCCATGGAGCAAAACGGTAATACCCACCAGTTGCTATTCAGTTGCTCGATCCAGCCAACCACCATGCGTAGTCTCAGGCGCGCACTCTTGACGGGCAAGAGTTTTGCCTTCTCGTGTTCGTCAATAGGGAGAACCATGCCCATCCAGAATGAAAATGCACCAGGATCAGTATCGGGAGGCTGTGGCCCATAAGTGTAATTCAGTCGCTGGACCACCCAAGGAGCGGTGCCCGCACGGAGCTGGACTAAAAAGGCATGACAGGTCGCCAACAGTGTTGGCGTGGAAAGAAACTGTTGCGAGGTGCTGGGCTCATGAGGGGGAGGGGATGAAGACGGTGGTGATGGAGGAGAAATGCAATGTATTCGAGTGAGAGAGATTGGAGGCGGAGGCACAGATGCAACTGGGGAAGGCGAAGACGCATCGTCGTCGTTTTGGACCGCCCACTCGGCGAGATCGTCGTCGTAGTCATCAATCCTTTCGACCCTGGCAATCCAATAGCCATCGAGAGAATCATGTTCCAGTATCCGGAAGCGATGGGTCCCCCAGGTCTCAACCATGCTGCGGCCGTCTGCAAGCATTTGAACGCTCTTGATTTCAAGCATAGTGCCAAACTCGGTGCCATTTGGACCATGACCAGGGATCGGAGCTGCGCGAGGAGGCATGATCATTCCAAAGGTGGGGGTCGGATTTTCGAGACAGCGACGAAGCATCAAGCGGTAACGAGGCTCGAAAAAATGCAAGAGGGTGGGCATACCCGGGAAGGAAAGTTGGCCGACGAAGATGGGTATGCCCAGACGAGCATCACGCTCGCCACGCTCGAGTGCTTCACCGCGACTAGAGTAAGCGTCGGAGAACGCTGTGAGGACTAGAGGGGGGAAAGATGAACGGGCATACAACGGGGTGCGAGAGCAAGCTCACGGAGAGAAAGAATGATCTTGTTGTGGGGGTGTTCTTGAAAGTAGGCGAAACCGGGGAACTCTTGGCGACATAGCGGACAGAGCATGCTATGGTCGAGGGAGCGCTGGAGACACTTTGAACAAAACGTCTGCGGAACGGTGAGAGATGAACGGAAGTGGAGTGCGGGGTACGCACGTGTTGGCAGGGTGTGGTGACTGGTTGATAGAGCAACATGAAGCAAATTTCACAAGTGAGTTCGGTGAATAGGGCCTTCTCAAAGCCCTGGACGGGATCGGAGGTCGCGTCAGGGAGGTGGTGGGGGCTGTTGTCACGGGAAGGGGGGTCCGGATCGTAGGGAGATGTGGGGGGCTCGGGCTCGGGATCGGAGTCGTCATCGGAATTGCCGAAAGGGTCGGGGAGATCCTGCGGGGCGGTTGCGGCGTGGAGGAGGTGGACGATGTTGTTCACCCTGACGTCTATGCCGCGGGGAGCGTCGTCAGAGAGGAGGTTCTGGGCGGAGAGGGGCGCGGGGAAGAATGCGACGCGGGACGAGGCGGGGATGTTGAGGGAAAGGGACTGTGGCTGGGCGGAGCAGCTGGGGACGGGGCAGAGCGGAGAGCAGACATGGGCGGCGCAGAGGGTGTGGCCGCAGCGGAGGGTTGTCGGCGCGGAGAGGAAGGTCGCGGGGGGACAGAGCGGGCAGTGGAGGACGGGGAGAAGGTCGCGGGGGGAGGGGACCATGGCTGCAGAGAGAGACGTGACCGGGGGGGTATTAATGGGAAGATGTCCGATGGCAGGGACGAATCAGACACACACGCAGCCAGCGGACGGGCACGACGCACGCACGACGTCGGCGGGGGATCCGTCTCGACGTCCCCAACAACGAGCTCGACATCACGATCCGTTCCTCAGATCGAACCCGTCACGTGCAGCATCACCAGATTGGACATTCCGGATCTCATTCCTACATGCATATGTACTAGTAGCCTACAGATTCGACACATTCGCAATCGGCCAGGTGCTGTGCATCTTCGTCAGCGCGGTTTCTCCTGCACCAGGCCAGAACCGCCCACTATTCGTCCGTCGACGACCGCTTGTATCCATGCTCGACGATAAATTGGTCTAGCTGCGCTGGCCCACGTGACCCGTAAGGGTAGGGTAGCGGTTTCGGCGAGGGTCCGTTCCGTCCCTCAATCCAATGCAGGATCGGTGTGAAGATCTGCCCGTGTCTGTCAGCTGCCACCCACACCCCCATTTTCCATCACACCCACCTTCCATGCCACCTCCAACTCGTCGTCTCTCACAAAGTTTGAGTGATCGCCTTTGAGCGCATCCAAAATAAGCGCCTCATATGCCTCAGGAATCTTCGTGTCTGTGAAACGCCTCTTGTATGTCAGGTCCATCTCCGTTGGCATCGCCCGGAATGCATATCCCGGCGTCTTCGTATTCATCTTCAGATATACCGCTTCCGAGGGTTGGATCCGCACGACCAACTCGTTCCGCGAGATGTCTGCAAAAATCCCTTTCGTCACATCTTTGAATTGCACACGGATCTCCACTTTGGCCTCGTTCAACGCTGCATTCCCGCATCAAATCAGTCACCAATAAATGCCTGTCCGTCGTTTTCACTTACCTTTACCTGCCTTCATGATGAATGGCACCCCGTCCCACCTTGGGTTCTGGATACGAAGCACCGTTGCCGCGAACGTGGGGCATACGGAATCCCTTGGTACCGTGTCGTCGTCTAGGTACCCTGGCTTCCCGTTCGCAGCCACGTATTGCCCTAAGAGCGTGTCCTCCCGATTTATCGGTTTGATGGCGCGAAGCACCTTAACCTGGTATGCCCGTGAGAACGGGGGCCATGACGTGTGTGGCACTGCACACCTTTTCGTCCCGGATATCTTCCGCGCTGAATGACACTGGCCGCTCCATGGTTAAGATGCTCAGGACCTGCAGCAAGTCTAAACACACACATGCGTTAGTGCAACCGGTCCATTCCCACACGCCCCTTTATAGCGCTCACGATTTTGCAAAATGTCCCGTATGATGCCAAATTCGTCAAAGTATCCGCCACGACCCTCAGTACCGAATGGCTCCTTGAACGTGATTTGCACATTGCTAATCGAGTTTTTGTCCCACGCGGCACTCATCGCGACGTTTCCAAAGCGCAGGACGAGCAAGTTCTTGACCATCTCCTTGCCCAAGTAGTGATCAATGCGATATGTCTCCTCTTCTGTCCACGACTTCTTGAGTGCGCCAAGGAGGTCCCGACACGAGTCGAGGTCCTTTCCAAATGGTTTCTCGACGATGATGCGATTGATACCGTTTGGCGAATAGCAGCACGTTTTGGTGTTTTGCGCGACGGGGATGAAGACAGAGGGTGGGAGCGCGAGGTAAAAAACACGATCGGCAATGGGAGTCGAATACGCCTTTTCGATTTCCTCGATGTGTTTCCTCAAGTTGAAGAATGACTCGGTGTCCTCGTAACCACCGGAGACGTATGTCGAGAGTTGTTTGAACTTGTCAAGCTTGGCAGAGAAATCAGGATCATCATCCCGGTGCTTGATGTATGACGTGATGCGTTTGTGATACTCTTCGATGTCCATTTTGGTGCGAGCGTAGCCGACGATGTGGACATTCTTGGGGAGATAATCATTGCGATAAAGGCCGAAGAGAGCGGGATACGTCTAAGAAGAGGATGAGACGATGCCATGGAAAAGAGGCGAGGCGACGGACCTTTTTCTTTGCCAGGTCGCCAGAGGCACCGAACACTGGCGGGGACGCGTCAAAGGTGGGCGATAAGGAGGAGACAGGGGTGCGCACCGACGATGACGGTATTGTCTCGAAGAGCGTCACCGAGGGTTTCCATGGAAGGAATCGTGCCGGAGCGGGCGCGTTGTGGTTGTGCAGACATTGTTGGGGTGGGTTGCAATGGAGCGCCAGCTGCTTTATTGGCAAGGACGTGAGAGGGACGATCAGATTCCCAGAGATGTGCTCCGTCAGCGAGTACCGAAAGCGGACACGCTCGGCCCGGCTCGCTGCCGTCCCCCCATGGAGCCCGACGCTGACCCTGCTATCAAACACTTTCAAGACCTGGTCTCCCCCGCATATGCAAGTGCTGACCGCACAGCGCTCCACATACGCGCCAGCGCGCTCCTTGCGCGTCTCAAGGCCCTCAACAGAGCCGCCAACGCCGCAACCCGCGCACACAAACAAGCCACCGCCGACGCCCGGCAGGACATGGACCAGACCCACCTTGGTCTACAAAACCTCCTCTACGAAAAACGCCACCTCGAGCGCGAGATCGACAAGTGTCGTCAATTTGCGTCAGTGCCTTGCCCTCTCCTGTCCCCGCTCGCCTTGACCCTTCCTAGCTCCATCTACCAGGACGTCCCCCTTCACTCCCTTCAAGACTTCCAGGAACTCGCCCCGCCAGAAGCCCGTGCTCTGGACGTCCTCGAGGAACCCCACCAATTGATGCTCAATCGTCTCAGCTTCGAGCTCGCAGAGCGGCAGAGGTGACCCGCCAGCTCCGTCGACGAACTGGCTTCTCAATCTCATTTCAGACTCGATCTTCGGCGCAAGGAACTCGTGCTCCAAAAGGAGGAACTTCTCAAGCAGAGCAGGATCAAACTCGCAACCGTGGAAAGCGTCAAAGCACAGATAGACACGCTTATGAAGGTGACAGCCTGCGTTCACTTTCGCATCCACGGCCCGTGCTCATGGTAACTTGCCTTCTCAGGCCGCTGCAGACATTCAGAAAAAAGTCGATGAGCTGGTCCCACCACTAGTCACTTCATCCGCAGCCACGACTCCGGCCCCCACCTAGCCGACCGCGTTGCCGTGTCGGATGCGTCAGCAATCTGCTCTAACACCCCACGCCTTCGGCCGTCAAGCAAACGCACGTGTCGGCCTATACAGTCAATGAGGCAGGTATCACTTATCAAAAATTTCCCTGGATAGCGGTACATCTGGATACGGGGGTGCAGTAGATTCCGAGACTATGTAATGGCACAGAGATTAGAAAATGTAGGCGAGATAGATTTTCATCCAAGGCAAGGGCGGGTATCCTCCTGAACGTTCAATGAATCGCAATGAGATGCTTGGAAACGCGATAGCACTGTACACGGGCTCAGGGATGGGAGGAAGACATGAGTCAACGTGGTGTGTTTCGGGCGCATCAATGTCGGATAACCAGCCCGGGTCGTCAGGAGTCATCGATTTCCTCGCTGATGCTACCGACGTCACTCA
This sequence comes from Tylopilus vinaceipallidus, assembly GCA_038089215.1. Classification (NCBI taxonomy): domain Eukaryota; kingdom Fungi; phylum Basidiomycota; class Agaricomycetes; order Boletales; family Boletaceae; genus Tylopilus; species Tylopilus vinaceipallidus. Next base: position 14,576 of record JBBPKK010000067.1, read on the forward strand.
TTTCTTCGTCTTCATCCTCCTTGCTCTTGTCCGCTGCATCGATCGCATCCTTGGTCGCGAATCGCTGCACATATTCTGCAGGGAAGATCGAGACTGAGCATCGAGCACCATGATGAACACGATTTCGCTTGCGTTACCTTTAACTTTAGCTTCGTACTCCTTCGGGTGCCGCATCAACAACGCCGCCGCCTCCCCGTTGAGAGGATCGTTGGGATTTGGGTAGCGAAGAAGTTGCGGCAAAAAGACTTCAAAGATGTTGATCATATCTATTGACCACAGTTTATCCACGACCGCATACAATCAGGACACGGATACGCACCAAACATGGGCGACCATGTCTGGTTGATGACGTCTAGACACACCGAGCCGCTCCTACGCCACAGGTTGATCAGTACCCAACCCCAGCAATTATGCGCCACTCACAGCTCGTCGATGTTGGGGTGGAAGATCTTGTTCATGAACCCAATGCTGGGAGATTTGTACGGATAGTCTGCTTGAAGCTCGACATGTATCTTCCATATGCCGCCAGCAAACGGAGCTACGAGACCGTCGTTGGCGCGAGTCTATGGAAATGTCGGGCGAGGCTCACTTTCTGGGGGTCCATGGAAACGGACGTAGAACTCGCGCATGTTATCGTTGACAAGAGTGACTTCGTAATCCGACATCAATCTATAGCAAGTCTAGGTGAGACGAGACGGTGCTGGGTTGGGGAGGATCGGGTACTTGCAGCTTCATGACATCGGTTTCGATGCGGCGCTTCGTCGAGTGTTTCGCGGCGCATGTCAGTCTCATCTGCGTGGCGGATGAATGGGGGCGTACTCATCATATTAGCTTGCGTTGGGTCAATGGTTCAGACTGGATGCAAAGGACGGATCCCTCGAAGCTGGTTAAATGACGACTTATCGGCAGCCGGCGATGTTTATATGGCACTGGGCCGGGGTATTCCTTTCCCGGATATCACCGACCGGAAATTGTCGATCTTGCCGGCCAGCGCCGCCGTGGCACAACGGAAAGAAGTCCTGCATTCCTTGCCAAAGGATGATGGCAACACATCACGCAACGTACCCGATAAGATACAAGATATATATACTGAAAACCAAGAACAACATCGCACATCATTTCATGACCCCACCAGATCTACTTCATTTGGGAGGTCGACAATGTCGTGAACCGGGATGCACATCAGTAGAAAGCCCACTCTTCCGTGACGCAGTATTCGTCGTACGGGTTGCATGGATGTTCTTTTCGGTAGCCAGTCTTGGGGCGTCCGTACGCAGCAGCGTTGCGCTCAGCAGAAGGCGCGTCGTACGCCACAGGTGCTCGCCGGCCGCCGGCGCCGACCACGTTGCTTTCTGCAGTTCCACTGCTTGCGGAGAAAAGGTGGCGCGGATGAGCAAAGTCCACATCAACGCTAGTATGGTTGTACGCTCTCATTGCCAGTAAGAACGCTATCAACCCCCAATCAAACCCACGATGCAGAAACGTGGAAAGAAGGGCATACCCAACCAGAATGCACCAAACGCCGCGATCAAGATGAGCTCTTCTTGGTCTCGCGACAGCACACGGCCTTCAGAGCTGCGATGGTGCTTTATCACGCTAATATTTGTTTGTCGAGCCTGCGTTTGCACATCTGGGTTGTCGGACACTTACAAGAAGATAAGAGCTCCGATCGCCAGAACTGTCACCGATGTTTGCGTCAGGTGGACAACCTCTAAAATTTGAAAGCATCACTTCAATGTCCCAGCAATTCGGGAGATGGACTTGCGAATGGAATGGGGCAAAAACTTCATGATGAGATGTCCCATCGCCAACGCGAGGATGGCTAGTCATAGTGAGTCCGGTGAGCTTGGTAATTTGGTAGCGTCTCTAGCAACGTACCTTTTATAACATGTCTGAAAGGGTGTTCGGTGAACAACGCCATGGTTCGAAGTTGGGGTACGAAAGGAACCGGATAAGGGACAGGTGGGAACCACTCATTTCAACTCCCACTCTTTTCTGACCTCGGACACGAGGCAGCCTAATTTGTAAGGTAATTGTGCACGCATCCGCTGAAACGTAACTATGGACAGCCATCGTACATACAGAGTTAAAATCAATGATCTCGCCAGTGTGGAATCATTATTCATAGCAATCGAGTCGTTAGTATGAACCGAACGCACTAGTACGTGTCACGACTTGAGGGCTCGGATCAGTACCAGAGCGGTATCGTTCTAGGCTGTGGTATGAACCATTTAATGCCGTCAGGCTGTGACTACTCCGGGAACTTGGGTGATCACTGGAGGTGCACCATTAACACCTGGCTGGATAACAACCGAGTGACCCGGCACCTGATGTACATAGTTGGCGCCTGTGTATGGTCCATAGGCATAAGGAGGGCCACGAGGATAGACGGCCTCAGTTGGGTAAGATGGCCATTCACCAAACCAGCCGAGCTGCGAGATGTGTTCGCGCCACGCATAAACACTGCAACACGGGCATCAGCCTTTATAAACTTGACAATAAGATAGGCATTGAAGTACCGGCCAAGAGCGACTGCACGTGTTGTGAGGGTTACTACAATTGCAAAGAAGATAACAACTGAGGTAAAGTGCCAGTTATTAGAGTATGCTTAGACAACATCGATACACGTACACATCACAAATATGCACCATGAAAGCGACTCGATCACCTTCATTTCATAACACCAGGTTTGTGAAGACACTAGATTTCCGTGATGATGAGATGCTGAACATACGGGAATATTAACCAAACCCTTACTCGTTCCGCTTGCCGTCGGCGTCGTGTCGTCGGACAGCCCATAGCATTGAACAAACCCAATGATGTCACTGTAATTTGTTATTTCAACTGCGCACCGTGTACGCAAAAAGTTAATGAACTTACAAAGACCAGGCACCCATAGCTTTTTTTTGAACCAATGTCAGCCTTCTCGACGTGCACGTAACAGAAGAAGAAGAAAAGTCACCTAGCCACAGAACACCCAGAAAGAAATGCATGGTGACCTCGACGATGGGTTGTGCGAACTGTAAGCTGCGCGTAGCTCGAACCATACAGAGCTGATCACATGGATCCACCCACAGAAGAAGAAATACGAATATTGTCGCTGATGGTACGACAAGTGAGAAAATCGTAAAGTCATCTGGTGGAACAACAGTCTTGAAAGCGGACCATGACACATAAAGATGGGCTCACGATTGATATTAGGCAAAAAGAGTGCTGCAAATTTGGCTGCCAAGCCGAGCACAACTCCAGAGAGGCAGAACACGAACACTAGTACCGATTAGTGGATCCATCGAGTGGTAGGCCATCGCACATACTGTAGGCTATGAGCCTCAGATTGCTGAAAAGAATAGTCATCCCAGCGGAAACGTCTCAAAATATTCCGCGTAAATTGCTCGTATCAGCCGCAAGGTTGGAGTTATGGGGGACTAGTAGTAAGAACACCTGGGAATTGTTCGAACGTTTGAACCTTCGACATATTTGTACACAAGTCGAACCATGCTCAATAGTCTGACCCGTGTTGGCGGAGTTTCAAACGGAACGAATGGGGGCCCGGCCAAAGAAGTTCAACCGCCTCATGGAGATGATCTAGATGGTGATTCCTAACTCTTCCACAACTAGTGGAACACCGGGTATGTACTCTATGTTACATTCGGTCGAACCGTTCAACGTGAATCACAATACATACTTAATTTCTCGTGGAAATACCGTGCCAAAGCAAACAGTGGAACGAATGTGGCCTAATTGGAAGGTAGAGCGCAAGCATCGACTTCATTTCCGTCACCGCCGGGGTGATGCATTTCTTTTGTAATTATCTACGGTGTGTGCGCGGGCGGGAATCGTATGCCCACTCGATGACCAGTTGGGGTAGCGTGAGTCGTTCCGACGCGACTCTTGCCTTAACAGCTCGGGATCGGCTTTTTCGCTGACGTAGGCTCTGCCTCGTGAGCGAGTGCTGACGGGCGCTGGAAGCTTCGACATGCTGGACCTTGGGCCAAACCAAGGATATGTTGTGACTGGCAAGAACCACACATTTCGATTCACTCGGTAGTAGTGCTTCAAGGACATCCCGAGCAGGAAAAGAAGGAATCCCCATACTATAATAACTTCAGGATCAGGAAGCAACCAATGAACGAGCCACATACCTAGGATAACGTTGAACAGCGAGAACGCCTCAAGCACACGATACTGTGCTTGGTAGGTTTCCGTAGAGACTAAGCGTCCAGTTAGCACCTTTAGCGTACCAAAATAACACCAGACTTACATCCTGCTACATCACCAACCGCCGAGCCATCGATGGATGAGAAACATTCAACATCCGCATTCTCCGAGTCAGAACTGGCCAAAAATGCGCCAAGGGCTATATCCACGTCAGGACCCTATCTGACGTGAAGCTGCTGGAACGGACCGAGCCAAAAGGTTCCCAATAAACCTAAACAACCTAGTTCTATTCTAGTGGAAATGGGATTCCGGCTGCGAAGAGCACCACAGACAAGACTAGAAAGTGTCGAAGTTACGAAGGATGTAGAGCTTGGCTTGCGGAATTACTCACAGCACGAGAAGGATCAGTAAGCTCGTGCTGCAGACGAATATCGCGAATGGGACGAATCGAGCTGAACGATGAATGTATGTGTCAGCTCACTGAACAAGGTCAGCATACATACTTAAATCTGTGATGACAAGGAGAGTCTGGAAGTGAGCTGCGATGGCTAGGCATATAATGGTCCAAGCCAAAATCACGCCTAGAACGACGAGTTTGATCAGCGTGGAGGGCTCACGGTGAGCATGATACGACTTGCCATAGAAACTCGCTCGAATGATATTAAACTTGGAAGGCATGGCTGGCCTTGTAAAGACAGACGAAATGGAGAGGGTGGAGAGTCGTTTGCGGCGTGACGGCTGGCGTAGCCGCAATGCTTGTTGGGAGGATGGAGTGGGACGAGATGGTTGATATTGACAGTTCAGGGGAGTACGGTGTGATGGCCTCATCTTTAAACAAATCTATTTGGCGAGCACGCGGTATGAGGGTGTTGCAAAAAATCATGAAACGGCGTGGCGAGCAGCGTGTGCGGGCATGCAAAGACTCGAGGATTACGACACAGCGGGAACACGAGGATTTGGCTGTGGCCCGCTCAAAAGGAGCGCACGGATCCAAGTTGAAGCTGTGCTTTTCACGCGGAAAATTTGGGAGCGTTTCATCGTGAAAGCGGGCATACAGATGACCATCAGACGTGGTGCCTCGAGGCATACCCGTACCACGTGTACGGGATCGATCGTCTAAATAAGGCAGGGTCAAGCGAACAACCTTCCACATTTGGTCCGAGAACAGCAGCAGACACCTACGGGCGGTGGGTAACTCCATTTTGGGGCAGACCCTCCATGCTAGTGGGAGTGGGACTATCTTATTTCAAGTCCTGCTATTCTCGGGGCCGCGGGATACCGTTCAGATACGGTGATTCATGCTGGAAGATTGTTGTGCGACTGATCATTTTGGTTATTCGCTTACCTTGAGATTACTTGTCCATTCTTTAGCTCTATCCTTCCTTTAGTGCGAGGTAGAAAACAGGCGGGAACGAAAGATATCCAGTATGTTGTTTGTGGGACTGCCGCGAAGCACGAAAATTCGATGCATAGTTACGATAATTTACGTGGAATCGTCGCTTGCTTGTGGGAGACGAATCACAGTCTGGCAGTTTAACATCTTGCCATGTCCATCAAAGCCCATACAGTTTGACTTTTCAGCAAGTGTTCGATTTTGGCCTTCATAAGGTAAGGCACGGAAACATATCGGAAGGTAATGGTAGGAATGAACGAGTTAAAGGTACCTCGGGATGATTTCCAGGGAAGTTATATGACATCACAAGTTTGTGAACACCACCCCAGGCTGCTATCTCTGCACGCAAGCGCAGCGAAGTTGCGTTCCCTCTGCGTGCATACTTCGCTAATTGGGTGACTCGTACTCTTGCACTTGTTGACCAGCATTACAAGCCTTGCCCACCTGTCCAGCTGGGATCTCGGGCAGGATATTTGAGCTAAAATTGCTGCATGGGGTGCCCTGGACCATGCAAACACTCTTCTGTTTCCTGCCAGTCAACATATTGCCTGGTCTCACCAGAACCCTCTTTCTCGAATCCTTGACCTGCCTGTGTCTTTGTATACCCATGCATCTCACCTGACCATTTGTGTGTCATATGAGGGGTGCTGCTGGTATCAGGACTGGTATTTCATATAAGGGCTATGGTCTTCTGAAAGAGACACTGGTATTTGATCTCTGATGCTCTTTCCAGCCTGCATGAGCATGTTAATTTGTTGTGAAAGGAATGGATTTCTGGATGATGCTCTGGAACTTCAAAGCAAGGAAAGATGTAGATCAGACATTCAGCTTGTTATCCATTATTAGTCAGACTCAATTGTGCAATGTGCTCTTGGAATGGGTTGAGATTTGATGGAGAGTGACATGCACAATGTGGAGAGATGCTGTATTCCAAGATCCTTATTATAATCACAATCCCTAGGATGAGAAAATTATGTATAAAGTAAACCTATGGGGGACCAGTCATCTCTATCACATGCCAACAATCAGTACTGGGAGGTTGGCAACTGCCACTTATTTACCTGAGCAGAATTCATTGAATGTGAGTGTTGCGATTTGCCCTAAGACACCAGTATCACACTTTGACGGACTACTTTATTTTACAAGCACGTGACTGTGAGACCAGCTTTGGAGGAATCCGAGCTGTCCGGATGACAGGCACACACGTGGTAGGGGCCAGACCCTTATCTGCCTCGTGTATTTAATCACCGCATCTTATGGCGCTTATCTTTGATTGCCGTGCCTCATGGCATTAACGCCACACCTCGAGGTGCTCTAGACCGCCTCATGCAGGCACAGTCTCCCACGAGACGTCATTATGATATCATTCCCTCTCACGTTATGTCATACCTATGTAGATACGCACGGACCAGTAGTCAATAGCTACAAACATGCTGTATGGTATATATACTCGAATATGACACCCAAGGACTCCAGTTAAGTCCTTGTGGCATTCCCCTCTACTTGACTCATTATAAGCCTTTGTGAGAGTAGCCTGAGCCATGCTATACGCTGGTAGTAGGTTGCGCTTCAGTGAGTGAGATCTAATAAGACCAGGACATCAAGCAGCACTGCACACTATTGTCATCTAATGGGGCAAGAGGGGTGACACAAATAAAGTGAAACATGTAGTGATTCCAATTATCCATTGACCTCTCAACAATCAGTTTATCAATAACCTCACAATTGGCCAAAATCTGGTCAGAGTGTTGTATTTGTGTAGTCAAAAATTTACACCATGAACAAATGTCACTGATTTAACACTAAATCCATTAACAGGTCATGTATTCCAAGCTCATTTTCAAGCTAGCACCAGAGGTCAGCATACCACAGTAAGAAAATTGATTGAGTATGAAGTACCTTAACCTTCCTCTGTAGATCTTTTTGAGCAGCTGTGGAGTTGAATAGAGTATCAATCTCCTCAAGTGAGAGATTTGCTGTCTCAGGTACAACATAGCTTGACCAAAGGAAAGCCATAAAACAAGCAAAAGCAAAGGTCAAGAAGGTGGCTCTAGATGGGTGTTAAATTGTAATTGTGAATTGCATACAATATACAGTACAAAGAACTAACAAAGACATACACTGATGAGATTTCCATCATTGAAGGAGTAACAAGTCCAATGAAAACTTTCAAAGGTGATAAATAGCATGATTCCATTTATAAAAGAATAAGACTAACAATTATTGATCCAGTTTGAAGCTGCTGACACAGAGACACCTCTACTTCGTATTGACAATGAAAAGACTTCATTTGGAAGAACCCATCCAATTGGGCCAAAGCTCATTCCATATGCTGCAGTAAAAGTATAGATGGAGCTGTTCAGTCATGAAAACATATTAGAAAGTAACAGCATCAAAATATGATGAGCCATACATTACTGCTAACCATGCAGCACCAGGGTGCAACAGCCAATCATCATGATATTGAAAGATCTTGAAAACCTTGTTCAGCAGTGGTTTTGATGAAAATAATGCACTATTATACCAATATTGCAATCAAACAATGTGAAATAGTCATGACACCACTACCTCCTGGGAAAAGGCTTGTCAAACAGGCAACCTGGCAGACAGTATATATATTACCTTTCAGAAGGAGTTTGCGACCTACAAACAATGAATCAAAGCTCAGAAGAAATGTTGCAGGTAGCTACCTACCCCACTGATCTAGATATAATATCACAGGTATAACAGAAATAGCCTGGACTATTCCAATACCACCTGAAACAAAGAGAGTGACTTTCTCTCCTGTTAGCCCTATATTTCTCACCAGGGTGGGACCATAATACAGTAATGCATTGATCCCACTCCACTCTGATACTGTTAATGTCGTTTGAGAGAAATATATCATGGCAACGCACGTTGGAAAAACATCATCATAATACCAATGAGGGTCCGTGCAAGGTACTTGGGGCAGAAAAGTTCGCCCCACCAACTCATAATGCCACCTTCATCTTTCACACCTGTGTCGTGCATAACAAGGGCAGCATTTACTTGCATTTCCAACAATTCGAGCTAGGAAACATCTGTTACCATCACTCATTTTTGGAAGAACCTGAGGTACTTGGAGAAGAGGGTCACGAGCAGCTTCTTCACATGTCCGATGACGAAGCTTTGCAAGAGAGCGCATTGCATCGTCCAGCCGTCCCGATAGAATAAGAAAGCGTGGAGATGACGGGAGGAGAAAAGATCCGAGGCAAAGTATCAGACCAGGAAGAACTTGAAGCGCAAGGGGGATCCTCCAAGACGCTGAGCCAGAAACTGCGTTCATGAAAATGTGATTAGACTCTGGTGAAATATTAGGTCTTGCACTCACTGTTGCGAGTAAGGAATCCAATCCAGAATCCGAATACGACTCCAATGACGATGGAGAATTGTTCAATAGCTAAAAGTGATCCCCTAAGCTCGGGTGGGCTAATCTCTGCCATGTAAAGTGGGGATAACATGCTTCTCGGAGTCAATGGATACACTGTTAAACAAGTCTGGCGCGTCACCTTAGTGCTCCGACACCAACACCACCAATGGCTCTTCCGATTATTAAATCATCGTAATTACGAGCACCGAATTGTAATCCGGAACCGAGGCAAAATATAACTTGAGAATTAATTAAGTGAGGAGAAGACGTAGAGTTGACTGCAAGTCCAGTCTTACCTGAAGCTAAGAATATAGAATACCGTCTAGAATACTTGTCTGCGAGAATGCCAGATGACAGGGCACCGAGCAGGGCACCTAGCTCCAAAGCCGCAGCTGAATGAATACCAGTTGTGAGGGCACAGTTAGCCTAGAGCAGATGTCAACACACTCATCAACCCCTTTTCCCAAGGTCCCACTGGCCACCGAGCTAGGAAGTCTTTCATAACAAGGACATTCGCAATGACACCTTGGTCATATCCAAAAGATAGACCGCCTATGGATGCAAAAACGGCGCAACCAGCAACGTAACGATTGTGTAGAAGTCCGGTGACCCCCTGTGGGCCATAATTGTACGAGTATGAGTATGACTCGCCATCTGCCTGAATGATGAGAGAACCGCCATGCGGAGCCGTAACCACGAGTTTGTGTTGATGTTCGAGCAAAGACGTGATGGCTAAGCTTTCCTCTGCGTCGACACGTTCCACCGCAGCGCTTGATGTGCCAAGAGGTTCGTAGTTACCAGTTAGCGTCTGATTCAGGTCAGAGTAGGTGACAGCTTATGGATCATCTCATACCATGGACAATTATCTCTCAACGCCGACACGGTCAATGAGGTAGAATATCTCTGACGAGCGACTGGTAACCGGGAGAAGTCACGGTAAATTATTCAACTTGTGGCGCGTGATGTTGGCAATAGCACAGCCACCATGCAATGAGCCGCGCTCCGTCCGGTCCAAGCTTGTCGTCACGACTCCTTCAGGCTCAAGTACGAGTCTGCGGTGCTCCCAAGACTGCTGCATTGGTAGAGTTCCGCCCAACATGCCACAGGCAACCACGACTGACGACAGCTTCCAGCACACTCCCACTCAGCACTAGGTGTACTTCTTGCAACGCTATTGTGGTGTAGGGTATATCCAAGTTGGACATTTCATGTCGAAGAATGGTTGGAGCGAACTACATGGGCGGGAAGAGGTTCAGAAGTTTTTCTGCTTGATGACACCGTCTCTCAAATAAGACCCGTTTTCCAGAAATACTGCACTAACAAAGTCGAGGGACATCGTTGGACGTGCCCAAAGGCGCCATTTCGGAAAGCAGCGTCTCGCTTCCGCATTGTCGTGTGCGGCACAAGAAAGGCATCCTAGCGCTCCGCCGGTGCTTCCACCTGTTTCGCCAGAGATTGCGCTCGCGCATGCGCGTCGTGATGCTGGCAGATCGTGTACCGCCTCAGTCGTCAGCGGCGATCGCCTGTACTCATCGACATCGCCAGACAACGAAAAGAGGCGTGATAAACCATCTGAAGTCCTGGGCGCACTTAATATTTCGGATCGTGTGTATGCTTTCCTTTGCGTCCTTTGTCCACTGATGTATTCGCCGCGCATGAAGACTTGTCCATGCGAACTGCCATCGATCGCATCCTACAGCAACCAAATCTCGTTGAGATCAAAGTCCCTAAACCCAAAGAAGCTGCATACGACAGGTGCATGCAACCGACAGATGTTCATCTCAATTCTGAAGTACAATGATTGGAGGCTATTGCTCGCAGTGACACTCATGCACTGATTCACAGGACTCAGACCATCTGCCTCTAAAGACAGCATCGCCGCATGTATTTCACCCCCCGGTGCCATACTCTCGAAATCCAAAATCCAAGTATACAAGGCATCCTGGCAAAACGGGTTCAAATGCGACACATCCGACACACCAAAACACTCAGAACCGTCATGATATCTTTTCATCACCTGATTCTCCGTCAGCAATACGCCATGTAGCAGCATGGAATATGATCGATAATTCAGAACATGCGGGATTGCAGTCGTTCTCTGGAGTCAAATTGTTTTTCTGTGCATGGCGCGGCGAAAACAAGGAACGCCGTACATCCCGAGAGCCACTACCTCAATCATCTCCCTTCTCTTCTAGCTCACGATCATCAGATGACTCAATTCCCGACCTCGATACCTCGCCCCGAGTCCCCATTCGTCTCGAACACTCATTCGACGACTTCTCAGAAGAAAACGATATCTGTACCGGTGCATTCTTACCGCTTTCTGTTCGTCGCCAGATATTTCGCCCGCAGTCGCAGAGCTATTTCACTCTTCTAAGTTCTACTGACGGGGATGAAGTACCACCCAGAGTCTCGTCACTCACTGACTGGGCTGAAGGGGACCTTGAAATTGGACGATCTCGTGCAACATCTCCATCTGCTCCGTCTACAGGAAACGATGGCTTTGAAGACCCACTTATATTTGGACGTGGAAATGATTTCATTCAGGTTGTAATGAGCCAAGAAGTTTGCAGAAATAACGTACCGAGCGGCGTCTCGATCGATTTCTTATCTGATCCCCATCCTTGGGAGACAATCAGCAAAATCCTAGAACTCGAACCTGTCAAGGCATCCACTGCTCCATCAGTGAAAATCAATTACACAAGAGAACGAGAAGGCGTTGGATATATTTCTCCGGAAAGATCGGACATTTGTGATACACGTTTTCCGAACGTTGCCTTGTTCGAAACGAGGGTCGATGGTAAACTTACGGACTGTGTCGGCATTGCATCCGATGAAGATCCTCCAATCGCGAACGTGGAAGCCTTGAACACTGAAGACAGCATTATGGTCGATACTCCTGATTCATCTTGTGCCGATGATTTTACTCGACCACTATTTGATGCGAGGTTTCCATCCACCAACCGGAGCAAGGGCGATCCTTACGGCCACGTGCAACGAGAGATACCTGGAATCCCGACGATGATCCCCAGCACCCAAGAAGGGAATATCCGATCTTCGTCCCCTGCCGCTATCGTCGGAACAACCACAGCTGAGGCGGATGCTGACATGACGTTTGAGGGACCGTGTCTGTTCGGTGATTCTGACTTGGAGGAAGACGACTAATGGCAATGGCGTGCATCGATTTGGCTGGCTTTGATTATACCTATGTCAACTCATCCTATGTCCTCGGGCGACGGCGTCCTGCAGGTTGCTGTACTGCACCTAGATACCAGCTCTGAGGCCGGAAATTCGAGTGATCAATGTCATCAAGCATTGATTACCAGGCAGCTGCCAGTGACCGCGCGTATTGAAAATTTGCCGTTCGTCTACGCTTCATCCCATTCCGAGTCCGCGTGGAGGTGCTTACCGATCCCCAAAATTTAGCCTTAGGTCGGATGGGCTGAGGTCGCGTTTTGCGAAGCTCAGTTTGTCCAAATCAGTATGTAACACGAGCGACTCGGCGGGGACGTAAGTAACAAGTTTCATTGTGATTTAGGTACGAGTGCTGGCAGGCCTCACCTTTGGCAGTTGCTTGCACGCATATGCTGCTCCTCCCAGACCGACGTGCGCCTGAATGTCTGCTGCGTTCAATTGCCCAGTGGTGGGCCTTCTTGACTGCAAATTGTCCTTGTTTTTCACCAATCACCCTTCAATATATCTGCGTCGCTGTTCCCGCACTGATCATCGGTGGATTACACGTTCAACTTATCCAAGCCCGATGATCTGCAGTGCTGCACCTTGGTTCTTCTCTTCGCCTATGTCGTGAAACGCCTGCAGTCCTGGACGCAAAGAGTATACCTCTTTCGAACTCTCGCAGAGTCTCTGTGCTCTTCGTGACATCACAGTAAACGTGAATCGTCTGACAAGATCCGCTTTGCATGTTGTAGAGGTGTCATCTTGAAGTTCAAGACATACTTATATATTCAAGTCACTTGGCTGGTTCGGCTCTATTGTCGTAGTGCCACCGCGTGAAATCAAGCAAGAAAGGGCGGCGTGCCCGATGTTATGAAGCATCTTTCGGGTAAACTCCTTCCGCTCACACCAGTGCAGTTGCACCACTGATTGATTTGCTGGGCTCTTTCGCACAGCAAATGTGATTCGCCGCCGACCCTTTTGAGTTTTACCATTGATTACTTGAACGATTATTGGAGCAGCGCTGTTGACTTTGTAATCTGTCATAGAGTGCGTACTACAATCTCCGGCGCTGCCGTGCCATCATGTCACTGCCATTTAAAGGGACCGGCGATAGGGCAAGGCATTAGGGCGCACCTAAGGTCCATCGGCTGTTCAGCTGGCGTGCCTTTCAGGCACAAAGATACATAATAATCATGTGCGCTGAACGATGTTTACCACTGGAACTACTTCTTGCATTTTCCCGAGCAACATGAACCTGTCCTTGATGATAGTGTCTTGCCTAAGGTTTGCTCAACTTGATCATTTGCCTTGCAATTCATGTGAATCGGCCATTGGGGTTCTCGTTGCCGACGTCCCGCTTTAACCAATGCAATTCCGTAGAATATTCACCGGTAAGGTAGGGGTGTCTGATTTCTACGGAAAATCCTATCTCTAAGACTGCTTACTTACAGATATTACGATCGTACGCAGCATCACTCGATCCATCCTGAGAATGGACCTAGGACATGGATCAAATTTATACTTCAAGTGTCATCGACCTCGTTCCGCCAAGGGGACTTTTTCCCTACTCAAGTTATTTCGAGCGCAGTTGCCGTCATGGGATTAAATATCATGTACTTTTATTTTGCTGGCCCGAGCGGCATTCTCAATCTCTGGTGCGCTGCCTGTAGCTGTAGGAGGGAGACCCATGGAATATGCAATGTTTGGACAAGAGAACAGTTGAACGCGTTCCATCCCACCATGTCCAGGCAAGCTTGGTGCCTCGGCACAGAATAACATCCAAAAGTCGGATCACAGGACTGGGTGATAGATATGGGAAGTGTACCGGTTTGAACTTGGGCTTTTGCAAATATCAATGATTACGCGGGTACGCATACGTCCTTTGCGCGAAAGCCAGTACACGGAATGTGTGAGTGTTTGGATGATGCCGAATTGGATTTCACTCACACGAAACCCCAATCAGTATTATCGATATGTCGAAGTGGGTTTGCGCATGCGAGATACGGTTCTGGGGGCAGCTGTATGGGGTGCGCGCGTGTCTGCGTCGCTTGCAGTAAATTTAGCACGACGACATCGACCATGCGAGGAACGTATACCGATCGGCGGAGACTGATGCAAAGTTGTTGAAACGGAGGACGGGCTAATCGGTCGGTAGTGCCCACCATCGCGCCGGGTTTGGGGCAGACAGAGGCCGCACCGCCGGGGAGTGGAGATGGCTGGCAGGAAAAAAAGGATGTGTGGGAAGGGGGCGGTGGGGATAAAGGGCAGGTACAAAACAACGATACGTACATACCGACGCTGACGAAAAAGCGGGCCCGTTGCCTTGACCACCGACCGTGCACCGTCTGCGATCTCGTTAGGCCACCCGCTGTCTCTCTCGCGCTCTTGTCTCTCGTCTTCTTTCTTCGCCGTGGCCTACGGGGTGGTCCTGCCTTATTATCCCGCCCCGTCCCCGTCCCCGTCCCCCTCCCTCTCCCACCCCCGTGTTTTTTCTCTCGCTTCTCCGGCTGGTCCGCCTATTCGCTGCGTCGGCCTCGTCCCCAGCTCAACACCCTCTTTGTCCCCCCGCTCGTATGGCTGCCGTAAATCTGCAGACAATCGCTTCAAACATACCCTTTGATTTCCTGCCTCTCACCCACCCCCACTCTCGCTCTGCCTCCGTTTCTTCCTCCTCCACTCATTCGCCCAGTTCCCGCCCCCACTCTTCCCAGGACGTCCTTCCCCGCATGCCCCCCGGCGTCGTGCCCCTTTCCGCCGACAATCCCTACCGTCTCTCCTCTGCCTACCTCCCCCCCGACCAAGTACGCCACTCTTCCGTCTATTCCCTCCCCTCCACAGACTTGTCTCCTGGCCAATCTCCTCCGAACAGTAATATGACTAATCCAGCGCTAAAGGGCCATATTCGCCAGACCCATCTCAGGGCCCGTGCTGCGGCTTCTCCTTACCCCCGTGACACTGAAAGCGTCCACTCCTCCTCCAGCGAGACGGAAGATCTCTCCATGTTTCTTGGCAGCTCCACCGACTACCCTACCATGTATGGGCCCGGCCAATCGATGCCCTCTAATCTTCAAGAACCTAGACACTCCCCTGGCGTTTTTGGCCGAATGTCTATCAGCCCCGACCACGCTCTCCAGAAATTAGCGGCCAATGTACGGGTCGCAACCACAACCAGTGCTTCCGACCGAGCGAAGCAGATTTTCGTTCAGGCATGGTGCGTTCCGACGCTTCCCTTCCCGTCTTCCGTTTCTCACACCACGTTGCGCCATCCAGGCTAACAGCCAACTACGCTCCATACCCGGACGGGAATGTACCACGCCAGGGTCTCTATTTTTCATACCGCAGAGTTTGCGACCAGTACCAGATTCCCCATATTAATACTGCGACGCTCGGCAAAGCCATCAGACTTTGTTTTCCCACTATCAAAACAAGGCGTTTGGGCGTTCGCGGAAATAGCAAATACCATTGTACGTGTCTCACAATTCTTCATCAGATGATGTTGATCGGAAATTTTACTGATCGTCTTTTTCTGGCAGATTGTGGCATCCGTCCCGCCACTTCGGCGGAAGCCGAATTTTTGCAAGATTACATCCGCAAGTCAAACAATAACGCAGGTCAATCATCTATCAACGCAGCTCGTGCTGCCCAGGAGTCGGGAGAGAATGCAAACAAGGGCGAGGAGCGATCAGATGAAGACGAAGACGAGGATTCTGAAGGGTCCAGCGCGTCCAAACGCAACTCTTTTGTTCTTTCGGGTGACCTCAAGGGCAGCGTCACATTTGAGGATATAAGCGATAAGACGCCAACTGCGGGTAGCTTATTGTCCCAAGCGCAAGTCGTCACCAGGAGTAACTCGTACCCCAGTCACACTCCCATCCGTCGACATGCCAGTCAGCCGGACACTGGCATTGTACCTCAGCCGACGCTAGCACTTGGGTCCAATAGCGAAGGCCAATTCGTTCAACCACCACAACATCTCTCAGTTCGCCACATGCCCCATTTCCCGTCCATCGAGGAGGCCATTGGAGCTAACTCCGCCTCTGCTCAGTGTATCGCTGGGAGAGAAGTATGGGGCTGGTTCCAAGACCATTTGGACGCCGTCCTTGAGAGTGCTCGCGCTTTCCGATTTGATCAGTTTGAGATGCATCTCAGGGGATTCTGGTCCACCTTGACGGGTGCCCATCGTGAAGTGGTTCATGCACCCGCCATTGCAGGGTTGATGGCCAAGGGCGATGCAATTGTGTATGACGTAAGTTTGCAGGCATTCTACTTCATGTACGGCTGCTCAATCGTCGATAGGAAATACTAGAATTTCTCAGGTCTCAGATGCTCTCTCCCCTTCCTACCGCTTCCTTGAACAACTTGCGCCAACTTGCGAGTCAGATGGAGAAAATCCTTCTCCTTGCTCTCGAAGGATACGGAACCACGTTTGTTGAGCCCAAAGTCGAACTGGGTGCACGCTTTGGGCATTTAGTCTGTGTGTACAACCCAGCACGGATCGTGAGGCACTGCTTAACTGACGTGTCCCTGATACAGTACGATTCGTGGACATCTACCAAGTCACTCAGGCGTTGAACACAGTTCTCACCAATCAAAAGCAACTCGCGGAAATGCGTCGGTCTTGGCAGAAGGTGGATTTTGAATCCGTTCGCAACCAATCTGCTTTGGTTTGCAACTGTCGGCACGAGGATCTCGTCCAGCTCCTCGAGGTGGAATTCGTTGCCATGATGGACAGCCTTTCGAAGAGCAACGAGCCGGTCAGAGAAGTGATGACCTGGGCTGACAAGTGCACAGAGAGACTCATGGAACAGCGGATGGCAGCCAGCGATGACAGAGGGGCCATGAGTCCTCGTAGCGTGCTCATTCGTTGGGGATACGTGACTAGCCAAGTCATGAGGGATCTCGTAAGCTCTTTCGTTTCCCTTTTGAGCTGCCTTGTATTGTTTTAACACCCTGTGCTAGACTATCAGGAGCGACCCTGCGTTCGGCGCTTTCCAGATAATGAAACTATTCCTCGAGTAAGTTCCGCTTTCGCCTCCTTTCCGCCGCAAAATCGCTCACACACAAATAGCGACTGGATCGCAGTCAACGTCCTGCGAAACGTTGCGTTGTCCACTAGTTCCGTCGCCGCCTCTGTTGAACCAGTGATGCAGCAACAGTTCTTTTCGCTTTCACCCATGGCTGGTCAAGAGAGTTTTACTGCCTCTGAGGCTCGCCCACACCATGCAATGAATCATACACCGACAACCTCCAGCATGTTGGCCGCATTGCAACAGGATCCATTCCCTTCTGGCGCGCTGGACGCCTCAGCTTCCGGTTTTAATTCTGATGCATATGGAGGACTAAACTACATGGATACTTCGGTTGCCCCTGAAGATTCGATACCTTCGGTTCATCAAGCTGGCCTTGCGTTCTCAGAGTACGCGACTACGAATACGTTTGACGTCGCTCCATTTTCAACCCAAGAGCTGAGTCTGAGTGGTAATGCTAGTGAACCAGAGCGCGAAGCCGAAGCTATTAAAGCAGAGGCTGCGTCCTGAATGATTGGCATCACTGCCTTACCTTTTCGTCGTTTGCTGGGATTCGCGGAAAAACTTGACATAGTCTGCAAGTATATATGACCATGTTTCTCGGCCCATCATTTATTTTTACCTTGCTCCGTATCTGTATTGACCGTTTGCTTTTTCAAAAAGTGTGCTCACTACTGTAATAGGCGTCGACCTGAATAATACTAGCGTTCCTTCCCTTGTGACTGGACGAGCATAGTTTCCTGGTATGGTAGCATTGAGATTTAATAATATGCGGACGATGCAGCAGCGCTTGACGGCGCCTCCGTTACTTGCCAACCTCGGCGTTGCCGGCCTCCTCCTCATCGACTGATTTATTCTCTACGGCAGTGGATGCCTCATCCAGTGGCGTATCCACATGGCCGTTGGAGTCGACTGGTGTTTGGGAGCTCTCGACCGGGTGCTCTGGCTTGGTCGCGACTGTGAGGCGTTGTATTTGCGCCTCCGCTTTGGCGACGTTTTCGGCCGTCACACGCGCCTGGTTGGCCTCGTACCATGCCTTCTTCGTTTTCAGATCCTCGATGACACGTAAAATATCGCTCGCGGCAGTCGGGAGAGGTATCGCAAGCTTGGAAAGAGCGGTAATGGTGCCAAAGGGAAGGTTTTTGAGGGCATCCGTTTCAGGCGCGCTCTTGGATATTTTGTCCTTCTTTCCCCGTTTCCCTTTTCCAGCAAAGTATGACTCTTCCTCCTCACCCTTCTTCTTGCGCGCTACAAGACCATCGCCAGCAGCTTCCACCTGCCTGAGTTCGAGTTTTGGTACGCCGGCCACTTCACCTTTGGTGGCCATCAACGAAGACGGCAGCACGACGGGGTCAGAGCTCTTTCCCGAAAGGGCATCGATTAGCGTCTGGCAATCTTCGATCTCTGTCTGGTATGCTGGCAGGGATGCTTCCTCTCGTAACCGTTGCGCTTGCTCCAACTTCTTCTGAGCCTCCTCAGCGGCACGCTGCGCGCGAGCTTTCTCCGCACGACGGGCACGGTCCTCGTTGATCTTTGCCCAGTAGCGGTCATTCGCTTCTCGAAATTGCTGAGCAGAGGCCCTTTTTTCGTTGAAGAGGCTGGATATCTGAGCCTGTAAGCTGTCCCGCTCTTCGAAGAGCTTGCTGCGGCCAGCGTAAGCTTCGTCGGACTCTTTCTTGAGCTCGTCCAGTTCTGCTTTGATCTTGTCGTAACGATCGGAGATGGCTTTGGACTCTGGGTCATCCAGCTGCTGGCGAAGGGCGTCTGCAGCACTCCGATCTGCGTCGATGGAATCCTGGGAGGCCTGGAAACCTTCCACCGTTCTTCGGGTCCGTTTGGCCTGTGAGATTTCTTGCAGAGCACGCTTTTCGTCAGCAAGCTTCATATTGCCGGATTCTACCTGCTTTTCCAGGTTTCTGGGTGGGTAGATTGGTAATTGGGGTCAAACGGAGACCATAAGAATGACATACTTGACATGCGTATCTACCTCGGCAACGGTCCGGAAAGGTGTCTTTCCCCGTGCAGCTTGCAAGTCCTTTGTCTTAGAAACACATGTCCACGTCAAACTGGCGACCGCGGGGCCAGATACTCGCACGTACCTTCTTCTGCAGGCCGTCTTGCAGAGCCTTTAGTTGATCGATAATATTCCCCCGGGAAGTCTTATAGTGTGACTGTTGCTCGCGTATGCCGTCGAGTTCCGCGCGGAGCACGTCCCGCTTGTCGTTCGCCGGAGGCTTGCTGGCCAGCGATATTTTCTCGCGGACGGCACCCTGTTAAAGCGGGATCGGCGGGCGCACCGGAGGCAACAGAAATGCAACGCACGACCTTGGCCTGGAGGGCGTCAATTTCAGATTTCAGCCTCTCCTGCTCTGCGTCGTAAGCATTTTTGTCAGGCTTTGCAGAGCTGCTCGTCGGCGCACGCTCTGTCTCTAATGGCTTCGAGACTGGCGATGGTGGGACGGTGCTCGCCGGGGTTGCTTGGTTTGGTTTTCCAGATGCAGAGCCGTTGGCAGAAGCAGACTTTGTTTTCGGCACAGGCATGACGGAAAGCGAACAGCCGGACTAGGGACGACTTTGGCGGGAAGAGAGCTGTTTGGACGTGCGAATCCCGTCGAAGCGTGTCCTTCGTAGTTACGGTTATGTACCCTCCCCGGCCGCCGGAATATTGAGACGTGGCAACTTATTCGTGCCAACAGGTAAATTCAGAAAACGACTTTGGCGTCCAACTTTTCTACGTCTCGACGACATTCCTCGTACAGCTCCCGGTAATCGTCCTCGTTGCCCTCCTCGCCGTCCTTCTTTTGTGCTTTGCGCTTCATGTTTGGACATACCATGACACAACTCGTTGGTCGTTTCGTAGAGCTGGCGTGCCCGAGCTCTTCCTTGGACGCCACGAATACATACGGAATTTGCGCCTCTTCGGAGAGCACGGGGAGATGGGATATGATGTCGATTGGATTGATGTCGGCAGCGAGAACAAGCAACCTGCATGTGAGATGACGCGCGTGTCGCAACAAAGTAAAACAAGCCACTGGCCCTTGTTCTCCCTTGCGGATACCCTTCACGACCTCTTTTACACCCCGTTTGACCTGCCTAGCCTTGGACGCTGCAGCGGCGTTCAAGACGCGTGAGCATGGCAACGACCAGTGGAGACCTACCCTTCTTGATCGTCTTGTGCAGCTTTTTCACCAGCTTTCTCTGCGCAAGGGGCTGCGCGAGGGGAGACAGGTCTTCGAGGGGAATGATGATCTCCTCTTTGTCTTTTTTGGATTTCTTCGTGGGCTAGACCTGAGTGAGACGCGGAGCACATGTCTCGATGACTTGGGAAACGCACGGAGGACGCGTCCTCAATTTCTGCATCCTTGGCTGGTGGCGCGTCCGCCACCTCTTCTGCCTTTCTCTTTTTTTCTTTCTTCTCGCTCTTGTCCTTGCCCATATTGCGACTCGAGCTCTAAGGTAGCTAACAGAGTACAGAGTGACGTGACGTAACGGTCATGTGATGACAGTTTCCTTCGGGCACATCGTTCCCCGCCCGAAGCATATTTAACCATACCCAATTGATCCCCCGCAGCTCTGCGTCGTACCACCAATTTAATGCGATAGTGACATCGCCTGACTGCCTGACAAAGTGCCACCAGCCAACTGGAAGGTACAAAGTTTCTCCCGCAGACAACGTGATAGCCATCGGGTGCGCGTCGGGTGGCAATGCACCTGGAAGATCAGGATGTAAAACGGAAGACCACCGCACAGGCGGAACCTCGCATGACGGAATCAGTTGGAGCTCTGAAATCGCGTCTTTGCGAGTGTACACGGCGTGTGGATATAATCTCTCTGTTTCCATCAACCATGTATGCAAATGGTGGTCCACCTGTCACGGACCTTCCAAACACCACCCCTCGCTTGGTGGTAGCAATACAAAATGTTTGGTGCCACGGACGACGGTGTATATGTTCTCATAGGGATCTACACGCCTTCCATCAGGGTGAAGCCGTTTCAAAGTGGTTGCTGCTGTACCACTATGTATACTTGTAACACTGTCGCTGCCTCCGATCCACAGATTTACCGCGTCAGGTGCCTTGTCTACCCAATATCTCAAGATAATTGTCAGACATGGTCACGAGTCAATAACGAACCGAGTGCGTCACGAACAAAGCTGACTTCAGGTGGGACGTCGGCCCGCAGGGCCTCGAACTCCGAAGCATCCTCTCCGTTGGCGAAGAAGTTTCCCGAGTACAAATTTCCATTCTGTGATTGTAGATAATGGACATAATTGCCACCTGAAACGCGATATGGTTCGATCGTGACAACGAGAACAAGAACGAAAGTAAGTCACCTGAACGCAGCTTCCCGAGAAGGTCACGAAGGGCCATTGTGTCTACGAATGGCTCTGCAAAGTAGAGCTTTCCGTCTGGCGCGCGGGTGACCGCATCTGCTCGACTTGTCGTCGTTCAATCGGGCTTCTGAACAAAGGCTTCGAACGGTTCAGTCCTACCCATTTGGAGTCACTGCAACTGAGATAGACCGATCTCCCATGTTTCCGACGAGATAATCATCTGTCCACTTTGTCAAGGCCGGGATGTCTACTCCTGAAAGTAACTGGTAAGCCTCGCGAGAGCAGTGTGAAGCAGGCCGGATGGTCACCCTTGATCACCACCGGCCTCGATAAATGGACAAGTCTAGCAAACTCCAAGGGCGTCGGCGGCTCATTGAGGATGTGGTATGATGCGCCGTTCATGTCTGATCATTGCGAGTGGGCATTCCCGCCTCCCGTCACGAAAATGACGACTTGCCAAAGTACTCCCTGGATATCCATTTCAACAGCTCCTTGCTGATAGGAGGTCGATGTTCCGCGTCCTGATCGCCCTCCATCGAGGCCGAGTCTAACTCGACGACATAGAAGTCACGAGGCGGTCCCGTGTGACACGTCACGCGACACCAGACGCGTGCCAGTTTCGATCACACGTTGGCCACCGTTCGCTATGCCGGGAAAGCGGAAAACAAGATCCTCCGGTGGCCCAGTCAAGGCCCAGCGGGTACGCGTTTTCCTGCATTTGGCGCTTCGTTGACTGACTCGGCCACGGCGCGCGTCAGGCGGCGACGCAGACGACCCTGAAGGGCCTCTTTCAGAGGACAAACACCGGTATCGGCCCCGCCGAGAAGGATGAAGGCCTGCGCGTCGAGCAGGCAGATCTGGCCGACCCTTCTCCCGCGACAGCCGATCCACAGCCTCCCCCACTCCCCACACAACTGTCCAGGCCACCCAAACCAAGTGCGTGGGTTTACCGTCGTTCGTCTCAGTTCCAACATCATCCCTTTCCACAGGCCAACTGTTTCCTATTTTCACAAAGGTCCATTCCGCAGGCGGGGAGCAGCCAGAGACAATCACTCGCGTGGACGATACCGAGGTTATAGATATCACAGACGCTTCTTCTGACGTCGAATTGCCGGTGGAGCCATCTGTTCCTCTTCTATCTCCCTATCCAGAATCCAGCCAAGTGGCCTCACGTTTGCCTCCCCCTCCCACAGCCTCCAGCGTTCAGTGCTGCGAGGACGACATGAGCTTACCGCATGCCGGGACACAGGAAAACACACATCTACACACAACAAGCGAGAAAAGGGAGCCGAAAAGACAGACTCTCAGGTCGGGAGATGTTGGGCCTCTTCCTAGTTCATGTTCGCAGCATGTTCGAGGGGTGCAGCATTCCTACGCTTCTGGTCAAATGTCTTTCAAGCGCAGGGTGTCCTCTCCCCCCCGTCTATCGGATAAAGGAACGCTGGACTTCCTCACGAAGGAGCGGGACTTGGATGACGTACGGCCAACCCTCCTGGACCGCATCCACAGGTCTTTGACGTCTCAGCAATGCGAAGAACATCTCCAATCCCTTAGTCGCGATTACGCCAAATCTCACCCTGTTTTCGCACAAATATCTGGTCACCGAGAAAGGACCCCATTACGCCATGCCGAAACGTGGACTCGTCGTTTTCGACCCAGACGCGCAAACGAGGTATTGGGAAATGAGCGGCACGCTCTCTATCTACGAGACTGGCTTAGAGCACTTGAGCTGCAGTTGCGAGACCGCAAGCCCGAGGAGCCAGTTCTGAACGATGGTGCACCTAGAGAAAAGGCTACCTTGAAGCAGATCGAACCACGAGGTTCGAAGCGACCACGCGTTATGCGAACCGTGGCCAGAAAACGAGGCAATAAGAAAAGAAGAATCGATTCGGACGATGAGCTGGATGATTTCGTGGTCTTTAGTGACGCGGATGAGGAACCAGATGACCCTCCCGAGGAATCCGACGAAGACGGGCTAGCATCGAGTCAGCGTACTCTGACTCGCCTTCACAGGCGTGATACGGCAGACGCTACTGCTGTAGGCACGCCTGCCAGGGAATTGCAAGGACCCACAGGGACTAACTTTGGCGACAATCTGACCAACACCCTGCTGATAACCGGTCCGCCTGGCTGTGGGAAAACTGCTGCAGTGTATGCATGTGCTGAGGAGTTGGGATGGGATGTTTTCGAGGTATACCCTGGTATTGGCAGGCGCAACGGTGCAAACTTGGACCATCTTGTTGGAGACGTAGGCAGGAATCATATCATCCAAACGGCGCAGAGATTTGTGCCAACGAAAACGACTAAATTAGAGGCAAAGGGGGCCGCGGGACTCCGTGGCTATCTGGCAAAGAACAAGACGGGACAGATGGGTGGAATTGCCAATACACAGGAAGCAGGGACAGAAGGGCAGCCTATCAGTGTTGAGGCTGATGGTCCAATGGATGGTCTGGAACCGCTGCCACCGGACGAACGCATGGTCCTGCCAGACGAGGGGGCCATCTGCGGAAAGTGGGATGCAGGGTCTGATGGATCGAAACCGAACGTTCGACAGTCTCTCGTGCTCCTAGAAGAGGTGGACATTCTATTCAAAGAGGATGCAGGATTCTGGCCGGCTGTGGTTGATTTCATACGAAGCAGCCAAAGGCCTATTGTAATGACATGCAACGGTGAGCTCCTCGTTGAGACAAGCTGGAGGAGGATGTCGGCATTGACGATGGTGCAGATGCAGGTCTAGTGCCGCTAGGCGATCTGCCGCTTCAAGCAATCCTCGTTTTTGAACCGTGTCCGTCGCCCGTGGCAGCCACCTTTCTCCAATGCCTGTCGCTGAGCGAGGGCTGGCATGTTCCGCACGAAGACCTGATGGTTCTATATGAAGGGGCGCATGGCACGGACGGGACAGACGTACCGGATGGGCCACTTTACCCGAGAACCGGGCCATTGCCGTTGCCAGATCTACGACGGTCTATCACTGAATTACACATGTTGTGCGCGGGCGCGAGGCATGGATCAGCGTCCCAAGGAGACGAGGCTGAGAGACACGTTCGGCGATCAGCTCGAGCAATTTCCGCTGCATGCAGGGTTGCACCGATGGATGGCACAGTGGAAAGGGAATGGTGGCGGCAAATGAAACGACACAGCGAGGTGATGTCGCATGTCGACGCCCAGCTGCGCAGGACGGCCACGGCCACGCGGGAGGTCAGTATGGGTGATCGCAGGCGTGGGCAGGCTAACGGAAGAGTGGCAGGTGCCGAGCACGGGGACAGGAACGGAGGACGATGAAGTGGGATATGCGGTGCTGTGCGGGGCGGGGCGGGAGGAAGAGAAGGGGGAGGGGCGGGCAGACGATGAGCTCATTGGAGAAGCAGCCATCCGGCATTCACGTGGCCTACACGAGGGGTTTGCCACGGGCCCGATTGAGGCGTCGATCAACCCCGCGGCAAGGCTAACGAATGAGGACGCGGGATGGTTCCGTGCTCGCGTGGGGTATCAGTCGCGGATGGAGGACGCGCTGCAAGGGATCCTGGACGCCCCCGGGCCCCTGATGGCGCAGAGGAGGGTGGTCCTGGACTACATACCGTGGGTGGGATACATGGTGGCGGTGGACGACGTGCTGGAGGGGCGGGGGAGGGGGGGGGGCGCGGGGAGGCGGACGCGGAACAGCATGCGGTCGGCCCACGTACGGACGGTGGCGATAGACGGCGCACGGCAGGGGGTGCTGAGGGGGAGTCGGCTTGATGTGGCTGATGGGCTGGGCTGGGCTCATGTAGCCATTTCGGGCGTGCCAGCTGGCCACGTGTGTCCCCGCGAGTCGGAGCTCCACGTTGTCTAGCGCCGAAAGCGGCCAAGCGTCGAGTTCTATAACGTCGACTTTCACAGTGTATGACTCCTCCGTTCACACCCTCCCCCATGCCCTCCGACAAGGACAGACTGATCTCGCTGCCCCCCCTCGGCTACCTCCAGCAGCAGCGCAGGGGCTCCCTCACCGACCCCTCCCTCCACGCCGCCGCCCCCCTCCGCCACCCCGATGGCCCTCGCCCGCCGTCCCCCCGCTCGGGCCCACGCCCGGCCGCAAACTACGTCTTTGGCGACACCGGCGCGTCCTCCCTCCACTCCGAGCCAGCGAGCAGGCAGATGCGCAAAATCCTCCGCTCCCCCTCCCTGGATCGCGACCTCGATCATCCCCCCAACGGCACGCACCCCCACTCCGCAACCAGGTCGAACGGCGCACCCCGTACGTCCTTATCGTCGTCCTTTCCCACGCCCACCCCCGACCCCCTCCCACAGGAAACCTGTCCACCGACGCCGTGAGCGTCGACAGCGACAGGCACTCGCCCCGCGCACATCTCCGCCACCATGACGACAGCGACGACAGCTCTCGTCGCCACTCCATTGCCGTAAGTCTCCTCCGTCCTTCTTGCCTTCCCTTGGCGACCCATCGGCCCCAGAACTCGTCCGATTCCCAACTGCCCCACCGCACAAAACGCAAAATGTCCCCAGACAGAGATCCTGCCACCGCCGACGACGCCGATGCCCACCTCACCGGCCCCGGCGTACCCAGCCCGATGTCCATGGATCCCGACGGCCGCGCGCAAAAACGACGAGGATCGGCAGTGGAGACACACCGGCTGGCACACCTGAGCATATACGACCACCGTCGCCACTCAGTCCACGCCGGCGCGATGATTTCAGGGCCAGGCATCTCCGGTGCCCCCCTGACCAACAGCGGCCAGTGGTGGCTTCATGATAGACGCGATTCCCTGCCCGCAATCCTGCCAAACGCGTCTAGTGGCTATTCGGCATTCTCCGGCGACCAGCCACATGGACGATCACCCGCACCTCCAACATCCGGTAGCATGGCGACTTTCGCGTGGCCTGCAGCACAACATCCAGATGGCCAACAAGACCCTAATATACAGAATCCCAACCGTCCCTTTGAGTCCCAACCTTTGCCCGCCACCATGATACCTCCCATTTCCTTTCCCCCAGACAGACGCATGTCCGTCCCCGAAAACATTCCTTCCGCTGTTGGCCCGACAAGAAACGTACGCTCGCGGTCCCGACCCCCTTCACGTCAGCTGCGTGAAGCCGTGCCGTCTTCCACCCCTGTGGCTGGCTCCGCGGCCCCGGCGGACGAATCGCCTGCGCCGCCGCCATCGTCGACCTCGTCCGTCAAAGCGGCAAAAGAGCCCGGCTCGACTCCTTACTCTCGGTCCCCCGAGCTTAGAGTGTCACACAAGCTTGCCGAGCGGAAGCGTCGGAAGGAAATGAAAGATTTGTTCGATGAGCTGCGAGATCAACTGCCAGCCGACCGTGGTATGAAGGCCAGCAAATGGGAGATTCTAAGCAAAGGCCTGCCTCGTCTCTTTTCGTCTTCGGGTCACGGCTGACCCTGCCTTGCAGCCATTGATTTCGTAATCAATCTCAAACAAAGCCATCAAGACATGGTTCGCGAAATTGACATGCTGCGGCACGAGTTGGATAGCCTGCGGCAGGGCATGCCACCATTCGGTCCGGGCGGCCCACCACATTCCATCGTGTACAGCCAGGGCCCGGTGTCGTATGCCCCACCTCCCCCTGGCGCCATATCGCACCCCACCCAAGCGCATTCTCATCAGCCACCGCAGGGACACCAGTCGGCGTCGCAGTCGCGGCCGTCCTCTTCAGAAAATCCGTACTCGTCAGCAGCGGGACAGTCGTCCCACCAGCCTTCGTCAGCCGCAGTGACGAATGGCAGTATACCGTCTAGGGTGGAGGCCCCTCCGACCTAGGTAGATGGCGATGTTTTTTTTTTTTTTTTTCTTGCTTGCCAAGCCAAGGGCTCATGTGATCATTGTCATTTACGCCGGGATCATTGCATTTCCTCGTTTGCTAACGGACGATTCCCCCTGTCGATGTACATAGTGCTACGCTGTTTTTTTTCTCCGTCTTGTCTCCATCATATCACACTAGCCCTGTACGTAGTATGTGTGAGATTACGTGATCAAGTCGGTGCATGGCAGACGAGTCTTGTCGAGAGCGTGCGCGGATGACTCTCGGACGAGTTGGATAGTCTCAATCAGCCCCGACCACGCTCAGCCCCGGCATGGCCCCGAAGCCGGCTGCAGAATCGCTCCTGTTCCACAAGAAAAAGCCCGCCAGGAAGGACCTCCCTTCGCCCAGAAAGTCCGCCACTCCCCGCCAGCAGCCCACGCCGCCCAGCACAGACGATGCCGACGACGGCGCCAGGCTCCCAGAGGGCGAGTTCTCCGAGTACAAGCTCATGTCTTCGGCCCTCAACGGCTGGAAGTACGACGTCATGAAGTTCGACTCCCGCAAGCCCATCGACGTCTCCACCTGGGAGGAGCCGATAAAGCTCAACAGGAAGGACCTCCGGCGCCAAGAGTCCGCTTTCGTGCAGCCTGTCCCAGTGGGGCCCATGCTGGGGCCCGACGGCAAACCCGTGATCGGCTCCGACGGGCGCATTGTCATGGTCGACGCAGACGGGCGCCCCATCGCAACCTCGACAGGCGAGGAGTCGTCCAAGGAGAAAGACGCCAAGGCAAAGGCGCCCGCGAACGGCAAGCGGAAATTGACCAGAAAGACGCGCCAGGTGTTCAAAGTCCCGGAGGAGGTCCGGCAGCTTAGGAGGGAAGAGAGATACCCGTGGGTGATAGAAGACGCGAGGCAGAACGAGGTTTGGGTCGGGCAGCTGGAGGAGGTCTCCAAGGCGGAGACGCACGCGCTCTTCATGCCCGCCGCGCAAGAGGTGTTCAAGTTCGTGCCCGCTCACCGATGGTACAAGTTTCACAAGAAACCAAAGCACCATGTTCCCAACTTGGAGGAAGCCGAGTCTTTGGTATGCGCTTGCCTACGCTGCTTTTTTCTCGCTGATGCCTTGTCGTTCAAGATGGCAAAGATTCAAAAGAACAAGGATCCGGAACGCTGGCTGCTGCACCGCAGACACGGACAAGGTCCTTCTGCGGCCACGTCGGCCATGTTCAAGGTTGATCCCGATGCACACCCCGCCGTCGGTGCAGCGCCACTCGCTGGCCAAAGCAGAGCACTAGGTGGGAGAACGTTACGCACAGTGAACAGAGGTCCACAAGGGGCAGAGCAGGACGAGGAAGGAGACGTCCGGCCTAAGCGAGAAGACGATGGTGAAGGTCACCTTGACGAGCAACTGTTTGAAGAAGAGGTTGCGGACGACGACGAGCACGAGGCTCCCGATATGGACGACGAGGAAGCCAGAGAACTGGAGGTCAGTCAACACAGGTCTTGCCCCAGTTCCCTTGTCTGAACGATCCCGCAGGAACGCTTAAAACGGGAGTATAAGCTTGCCAACAAGCCTCGTGAAGGATACATTGACGAGTCAGAAGAGGGCGAAGACGAGACGCAGCTCTCAAAGGACGGCAAATCGCTCAAGAAGCTCATGCGCAAATTAGAGAAGGACGTTGTGTACGAGAGTGATGAAGAACGCAACCCATACGCCAGTTCGGTGAGCCCTGCGTTCCCCGCAGTTCCTGTTATCGGACCTACCATCATCCATTGACAGGACGAGAATGAGGAGGAGGAGGAAGAACCTCCGCTCGTCTCAAACGAACCTGCCATACAACAGCAACCTCAGCAGGTGAAATCTCGTGCGGCTTCTCAGCAACCAATCCCAAAGCCTCCGACTGCAGACGGCTCCGCTACTGGCTCTCGCCCAGCTTCGCCAGTACCCGTGCCTAGTTTGGGAGGGCACTCTGTCGTTGCCAAACGGGCTACAAGCCCCAAGGCCCCGAAAGTCAAATCAGCCAATGTGAGCAGAGCAAGTAGTCCGCTCAGTGGAGCACCTGGGGGGGGCAGTCGGGCGACCAGCCCTGTTTCGGGTAGCCGTGCAACCAGCCCAGCGGCTAGTGGCAGCAAAGGCGTGGTCGGCTCTCCCACCACCAAGCCCGCGGTCAAACGCAAAGCCGACGAGCTATCCGGAGCTGGGGCAACAGGCGGGGTGCCCAACGGTACCAGTGCTCCGAAACCGAAAAAGCGGAAACCACTGTCAACTGGTCCTGCGCCCGAAGGAGAACTGGAAGAGAGGATGCTCGTCGATTGGCTGCAGAGCACACCAAATGCGACGACCCGCGATTGCATCCAGCACTTTACGCCATATTTGACGAGCGAGGCCAAGAAGAGCAGGTTCACGGCCATGGTGAAAGAGGTCGCACAGTTGAAGTCGGGTATCCTGGTTCTCAAGAGTGCACTCCGTGGGGAATCTGCTGTTGCCTCGCCGGTGCCTGCGACATAGTAGGTGGTCTGGATGATATTGTGTTTCTGTCGACCATTGTATCACGGTCAAAATCATCCACTGAAATCAGGAACTAAATTTGCACCGACACCCATTAGTTAGGTAACTTTCGTATTCCGTCATTCCGCCGGCGTCTACGGACTAAAAACTTTGTTGCGGATCCGGCGGTGCGGTAAGTATCGGTTTGGAGCGTCGATCGCACTTGATTGGGCAAGTTAACGTTGGGGCTGGAATTCTCTGCGCTCCCAGGTTGAATTCCTGGACCCGGCTTGCACGCGTCCAGGCGATCGAAACGCGCCCTCTCACGGTCGCTGGAATACTTGTCTCTGGAGGCTGACGTCGTAGGATTCCTGTTCCGTGGTATAAAATGCGGACCCCCAGTTCCGTTCTCCCTTTACCGCTCTCGCTTCCTTACCCTCAGTACATTTTCTATTTTCCTCACCTGTCCTTTAGGCTCTCTCCCACACAATGCCTGTGCGGTTTTCCGCTGCCCTCTTCCTCGCCGCCACTGTCGCATATGCCAACCCTGCCAGCCACTCCCGCACGGATGATAGACGTTTACCGGGCAAGTGGTACCACGAAGAAGGCCATCCCGTCTACAGCCTGTTTAGGCGTGACGGTAGCGACGATGGGGTTACTTATGCCACCATAGGAACGCCTGGTAAGTCTTGCGTCTATTTCTCCTTTGCCGTGTTGAACGCGCTGCGTAGAATGGTCTGCGGGCTTCCCCACTCTCAACGCCACGACCACAAATATGCCTCAGGCGTGGACGGATGCGTTGAGTACAGCCATCTCTGCTGGCAAGATTCCAGATGTCCCGGTGTCCACGAGCACGAATGGAGGGAGCCCGACTTATCCGACGGGCTATGATCCCACCAACTCCGCCATCTGCTCGTCGACATACAAGTGTGTCATTTCTGGTGATATCTGGGATGCTCCCGATGGCGTCATTGCGCTCAGCTTTGACGACGGTCCACTGCCGGTTGGTTTTTGTTTTTGTTTTTGTTTTTTTCCGCCGCATAGCTCGTCGCCGTGGGCTTACGAATTTTGTCCAGGCTTCAAGCGCTCTTTATGACTTCCTCCTCCAGAATAATGAGCGTGCGACCCACTTCTTTATCGGCCAGAATATCCTCCAAAACTCGCAACAGTTCGATACCGCATTCAACGTCAACCATGATGACATTGCTGTTCACACATGGTCGCACCCCTTGATGACCACCAAGACCAACCAAGAAGTGTTGGCCGAGTTGGGCTGGACCATGTGGCTTATTCACAATTCCACTGGAGGACGCATCCCCCGATTTTGGCGGCCTCCTTTCGGCGACTGTGATATGCGTGTTCGCGCGATCGCCAAGGAAGTCTTTGGGTTGACTACGGTTATTTGGAACCAAGAGTAAATTATTCTCGCTTATTTGCTGTGGTCGTGTTTGCTGACTTTATTCCTCCCTCAGTACCAATGACTGGACGCTGAACCAAAACCCTCCTGGAACGACGCTGGAAAGTATTGGTGCACAGATGCAGACGTGGCTCACTGGTTGGTGATTTTGTTCTTTTGCGTGCCGACTGCTGAAATGGTCGTGCACGCGCCAGGTCCCAAGACACCGGGTCTCGTCATACTGGAGCACGAGCTGTCTGACTCGGCGGTCTCGAGCTTTGTCAGTTCGTACCCTCTGATGGTGGCAAACGGGTGGCAGCGCGTGTCGCTCGCCCAGATGGATGGTTTGGGAGCGTATCTGAATGCGCTCAATTCTACCTCTCGGGTCACGCTTGCGCAAGTGGGCGACGCCAACATCACGGCGCCGTTCAGGACGAACGCGACTGGAACGCGCAAGGCTGGGTGAGTTGTGTGTTGTCTTTAGCGACCGAGTGCCCCTTGACTGACATGTTGCGGCAGGACCGCGACGTTTGCGTCGCGGCCCAAACCGCATTCTAGTGCGGCTCAAGGTGCTTCTGCTTCACCTCATGCGAACCAGAAGAGCAGCGCCGAGCGCTTCCGTGCCGTGTCGTTTGTCTTGTCGAGTATAGCCACCCTCGCTGCTGCCGTAGCCGGCAGCATTCTTGTCTGATTGGATCTTGGAGGTTCTGTGCATCATGGCATCACGTTTGAGATACATTACTATTCTTTTCTTGTTTACATTACATATCATCTTGGGCATTATCCACACTTAGAGTCATTTATCTACGCAATCACGGCCTTTTTATCTTTACAGTGTTCACACCAGACGGTCCTGCTCGAGGGAATTATTATATATAGGTTTCACCCATCATAGGTCGTCACGCGCATAAAACATACGTGAATACATGAACATCGGTTCGTAATCGGGACGCGCGCGCAATGTGACGCCAGGACATAAAAAGCCCACCCATTTAAAGCGTACGAAGCCGGTCGTCGCGATCGTATGCAAACACAAGATAGATCCGAGCAAAATCCGCGGACCAGAAGTATCACGTCGGTCCATGGCTGCGCCGATAATCAAAATCCAAATTCGTCCCCCTTATGACGACAGAATGCTGGGCCATTTGATCCGGAGTCCTTCGAGCCAACGCATGTACAACAGTTCAGCGATGGGCGACTTGCGTGCCTGGGTGCCCGGGTCGTCTGCTTTGGTAAGGGGCGAACCACTCGCTTCCGCCGAGGGTGCCGCGATGTCCTCTTGAACTTCAGTGACCACCAGGCCTCTGGCCGTCATCTCGCTTTTTCGAATGATCCTCTTGTGAGGGAACAAACCACGGGCTGTCTGCACGTGTTGTCGAACGGCGGGATTTCTAAGTCACATCGGCAAGTTAACCAGCGTTCGCCATGTGCGCTAAAAGACGTACTCGTTAATGCCAGAGAGGATATCCAGGATGATGTTGTAAGAGAGGATTGGGTTGGCAACGCCCAAGTCAGCGAAACCTCGAGTTATCATGCTCAACGACTCGATCTCCCGAGCGTCCATGTCATCGCGAATGGCCTTGAAAGAGCGGTCAGAGGAACGGTATGCAGGGGAGCCAGGTCGCGCTTACGTTCTGGAGAACTGGAAGAACGACGTCGTCGACCATGGATCGTCCGGCACGTTCTGATTCACTCGCCCTTCGCTTAAACGATGAACGCTCTCTGGTAGGTGAGGTCGACGTTGGGGACTGGGGGACATCATCTCTGCTACTACGCGTGGTTCCGACGTACTCCGCGGACAATCGTAGGGAGCCGATCGTGTCAACTTTCTTGACTGGTCTAATCGTGTCCACACCAGAACCCAGATCTGCCTCTCGCATAACTGTGCCGGCGCCAGTCGTTCTGTTCCTTGCAGCATATGACGAGCGTTTCATCGACCGGATGGAACCAGTGTAAGCAGGCGGCGCGTCTTGGGTCTGCCCACTTTCTAGCGGAATGATCGGCCCCGACGAACTTCCCGAATCACTCGGTGAGGCTTCCGCCAGTGCAAGGAGAGTGGGGAGGTCTTGTTCCTCGGAAAGTGTTTTGATCATGACAGTCGACGTTACCTGGTGACTCGTCCCAAGACCACTAGATGCCCACTGCTCACTGCCTCTGATAGCGTCTTCCGTGTCAATGGACCGTTCCTCGTCATAAAGTGAAAGATCTTCCTCTACATACTCGTCACCCATGTCAGGAAGTAGGTCTCGGGCAGCGCTGCTGAACGTTCCCATTACAGAAACGGACTTGATGGTGTCGAAATTCCAATCGCTGCGTATCGTGGCGTTGCTCTCCCAATTAGTGGTTCCCTTGACTGTGGGTTGATACGTCTGTAGACCCTTTTGAGGAGCCTGGGCGCGAAACTCTTGGTACCGTTCGATAAGCTCTGTGAGGCATGACGTCTTC
Source organism: Tylopilus vinaceipallidus (assembly GCA_038089215.1). Taxonomy (NCBI): domain Eukaryota; kingdom Fungi; phylum Basidiomycota; class Agaricomycetes; order Boletales; family Boletaceae; genus Tylopilus; species Tylopilus vinaceipallidus. The sequence continues at coordinate 48,138 of JBBPKK010000067.1, forward strand.
TTTGCATTCTTGACGAATCTGTGATTAAGGAGCTCCTTGGCTGTGGGACGCTAGGCATTACATGAGAACGCATCCAAACAAAGCCGGGCATATCATACGTTGCTAGGGTCCTTTGTGAGGCATAGCGAGACGAACTCCTTAAAAGCAGTGGTAAAGTTGCCCTCGAGGGTTGGAGGCTTCGCCTTGGGAATAAGGAAGAGCACACGCATGGGGTGGTACTCTGCCAAAGGGGGTTGGCCCATGGCCATCTCAATGGCCGTTATGCCGAGACTCCACATGTCCGCTTTCACATCGTAACCAGCTTGACGGATGACTTCCGGAGCCATCCAGAAGGGGGTGCCAACAAACGTATGTCTTAACGTGCTCGTGAGCTGCGCCGCAACGCCGAAATCAGCCAGTTTAACCTTGCCCGTGGCGGAGAGGAGAACGTTGGCAGCTTTGATGTCTCTGTGGATGGTACCCCTCGAATGGAGGTAGTCGAGCCCGAGAAGCAGTTCGCGGCATATGACCGCGATGTGTGCTTCCGAAAACTCGCCTGCCTTGAGCAGGTCGAGACACGATCCGCCCGCGAGGTATTCCATGACGATCCACAATTTGTACGCCACAACGAAGGAGCCATAGTAACGAGTGACATACTCGGAGTCGCATTGAGCCAGGCTGGCTATCTCCTGCTGGATCTCGAGGATGTCGTCATCCGAGTCTTCTAGGTCTGTTTCGGGGATCATGATCAAGGTGCGGCCCGGACTGGAGCTCATGGAGAGAACGCACCTATCTGTTTAATCGCCACTACCTGTTTGGTCTCGTTGTGCATTGCCTTGTAAACCGTACCGAAGCTGCCTGTCCCGAGTTTGTCGAGCAGGGTGTACTGACTTGCAGGATTGCTGCTGGAAACAGGGTAGGGCTCTCTGGGAGCGGGTCGGCCATCCTGGCTAGGCCTTGGGGACTGGAGATGGTCGAGGTCGACGTGGCTTGGCTTCCTGAGGCGGTTGCTGGGCGGAGACATGGTGGACAGAGCCAGAACTGGGCAGACGGCGCAAGTCGACACATGGAACCCGTCCAAGTTCAGCCGAACATCTCCTACACGTGCCCACGGCGCCAGACATGTTCTATTTCCCATCCTTGCGAAATCCCACCGAGTTCACAATCGACCAAGTGCCGGTCTCTGCACCAGCTCGGTTCCGACGGTATCTTAGACCTTATCAAAGTCAATCCCGTGGCAGCCGAGTAGGCACGGCATGTCATGTCATTCAGGGCCTAGGACATACAAATCAGATGCAAGTAAACGACACGCTCCATCGTGGTGATCAGGGCGACAAGACATGTCCCGCTGTTGCGCACTCATGCCTTGACTGCGTATCTACGCAGGGGGAAGTGGATGTCTTTCTTGTGCTGCTTTTCCGTCTTCAATGACGTTTCATGCTACGGATCATACGCGCTGTCTCAATGGCACGAATACGATCTGGCTCCATGTCTCACCTTGGTCAGTCTCCGTCTAATTGCACGAGTCTTCTTCGGCCGGAGGTCAAGGGGGAGGTATTTCTTGTTCTTGTAGTACTCCCGGAGATTTTGGCGCGATTTATGGTTCATCACGGTCAGGACCCGGGCGATCGACTTGCGCACCACATTGCTGTGAGAGGATGTCGGAGAGCAGATCGACCACAAGACAACCACAAGAACGTACATCTTGGTGAGTTTTGAAGGCGCGCCCCCGGTGGTCTTCTGTACCCTGAGGGCAAGCAGCTCGCCCTTGAGGTCGGAAAGCTGCTTGGTCAAGTCGCTCTTGGACCTATGACGTTTGGATCAGCCTTCGACATTCGACCACTGTCGTGCACATACTTGGACTGGAGCTCGTAGGCCTTGACTTTGCCGGGCATGTTGAAGGTTTGCTCTGCGATCAGGCGGGTAGTCACCGCTTACGCAAACAAGGAACTGTATAGTTTATCAGCCACTTTCCCACGATTCTATTTACAGTAATTGACTCCTATTCTACACCCGAACGAGATCTCGGAATTTTACCAGTGTGCCCCCAAAGATGTCGAGCGAGCTTTGGCGTGGTCAACACACCTCGTCATGATCCCAACAGAGTGGCCCTACCTGCCATAAGTCAGATCCACTTTTCCGTTTGAAAGCGCATCCACGAGAGCGAGGTCAGAGATGTCTGTGCATGATGAGCCAACTTGCCGACCTCAACAGGTGGTCACCCTACGTTTCGCTCCCCCAGCGTATGTGGTCGGTATCGTCACCCATCCGCCCAGCTCTATGGTCTGGGTCAGTCCAAGGCGCACATACGGTGGACATTACTTGCTTCGCACGAGTTCTTGGTCGATTCCTTGGCACAGTCCCTCGACGTCGGCTGCGTGAATCAGGAATTCGCTGGATGGGGTCAGATGGTCACATGTAACCGATGCCCTTCCACTCGCCTACAATGTTCTGACAACGTGTCGAGTGTTTCTAGGGAACTCAGTTCACCGACTAGGTTAAGACGGACAATCGTTTCAGACCCACCCTTCGTTACCTCCATGTCTGTAATGTCCTGCCATTTGTTCATCGCTACGAACCACCTGTCCCCTCGACGACGACAGCTGTGCATCGGGGATGAGCATGAGATCACCTCCACGCCAAGGGCGGATCAACCTCACGTCCACAACAAGCCTGTCCCTTCCGACGACTCTAGAAATGGCATCGAGTCTCTCCCAGGCGAACTTCCCGCCTGGGAAGAGATATGAAGTAACAATGACCTGAACACATCGTGACAACGCATCGCATCGTGGCGCTCTTTGCCCACCTTACTAGCACCCGCATCTAACCATTCTTGTGCGTTATCGGCCGTTATCCCGCCGCCTATCTGTAAACCACCTGAAACGAAGGGTGAATCATGTCGTCAAGGGATCGTGGTCGAGGGGCGCACCTGGCCATGCCTTTAATGCCTCTTTCGCAGCGTCCTCGTTCCGGGGCCCTAGTTTGATGACATGCCCGCCTTGCAAGTCGTGTTCTTTATAGAGTCGTGCAAAGTCTCCTGCAGATTGGCTGGAGATGGTCGAATGTCGTTTGGATCCAAGGTTGGCGCACCGACCTCGCGACAAAGTTCGTCTTGAGCGCTCTTGGGTCCTCATCGGACAGCGTACCACCGACGATTTGCTTGACCCTTCCATCATGAAGATCGATGCATGGTTTAAACTTGCTTCGGCGTTTACGATCAGCCATTATCCGTGTGATCTAGTCACACGCGTTGTCCAAAGCCATCGCGGCGTAGATAAATTGACATGATTCTGGTGTTACACACAAACGACACGGCAATATACTCTGATCAATACTCCAAGGAGGCTTCCATGATCCGTGTGAGATGTTCTCTTCCGTCTTCTCCGATGACATTGCCAATGTTTGGCGCAAGGTCCAGCACACGACGCTGGGGAATTGTACCCTCGACCAGTCCTGGAATGTCATCTTTCGTGTAGCCCACCGCCTTCAGGCCACGCGGTACACCGAGCCCGTCAAGGAAGCGAGCAATCGATTCGTACAGGTAGGAACCGAGCTCAGAATCCGGAATGCTGGTGATGGAAGGATCGGTCGCCGTCGTGTTGTTGAAGATCGCCAATGCTTCCCGATGGCGGTCGGGTGAGGATGGTGCGGTGAATTGGAAGACTAACGGGGAATCATGCCCAGCGTCACAGCAAAGCTCGGTGACGTACCTGCGGGGCCTGTGAGGGCGACGCTATAGTGCAAAAGCAATAGGTAACTGTGACCAGACATGGACGTGATTCGTAGCATACCTGATGCCGTGGGGGATAATAGGATGGTCGACTTGGTATCCTGGGTGTTTATACTTGGGACCTCTTTTGTTCAAACCAGAAATCTGGTACAGGCCCGTCAGTGAACCAAGTTGAATACAAGCACCGAACCTACCGGATAGCTCATTCCATGACAAAGGTGCACGCCGGCATTCCCAAATCCAATGCCAGCAAAGGAAGCTGCGAGACTACAATGCCCGTGTAAGCCGCTTAAAAGGTGTGTTTAGAAAAATACATACAGCATTTGGCTCCTTGCTTCGTGATCGGTGTTGTCCTTGGCGATACGGGGGAGGTACTTGACCGTGGTCCTGAGCGCCCACATGGAGAATATGTCGGCGACAGGGTTACTCCCTTGGTATGCTGGGCGCAGGATTGGGTTGGCCGGACGGGGCGTACGCTCTGTATAACTGAAGTGGATGAGCAAACATAAGCATGAATGGACCTATCTCGTTCTCACTGAATTGCGGTGTAACTCTCCATGCTATGGAAAAGGACGTCAAGGCCAGCGCTGATGTGTACTGCTGTGGGACAGGACTCGGTATTTGCGGTGTCGACCACACCCAGTACTGGCTTAAGGGCACGGTTCGCAATACCGGTCTTGAAAGCGCGCGAAGTGACGTCAAAGATCGCAGCACCGGTGGTCTCAGAGCCGGTTCCGGCGGTAGTAGGGACTAGACGTAGGTCGTCGGACTATGCCAGGCAAGATCACAAAGGACGGTGCTTGCCTGCAATGAGAGGCCGTAGGGTCTCGGAGATGGGGAGTCCCTTTCCCACGGGGGCATTGACAAAGTCCATCAAATCGCTGTCCTTGTAAACGGTAAACCTGCCGAAAGTCAGACCATGGCGGACATGAAAGGAACAGGCACGGACAAGTTTGCAGTTTTGGCGGTGTCAATGACACTTCCGCCCCCAACACTTTATGAAGCACGATCGGAAGTTAGTGGGCTGGAAGGATCGTACTTGGCACTCACGCCAGGAAGTGGCTGAAGTCATGCTGCCTGGCCCAATCGATGGCGTTTCTCCAGCTCTCTTCGGTAGGTTCTGCAACCACCCGGTCGTAGACCTCGAAAGGAAGATCCTCCTGGGATTGGAGAGACTCGAGAGCCTAGGGCAAGTTGGCCGGGTCAAGGCAGGGAGGGCTGGCATGAAACAGCTCACAACAGCCATTGGGGTGAGCTTGGCGACGATGGGGTCCGTGAAGACGCCGACCTATGGAGGCACAAGTGCGAGAGCGGGGCACTAGGGCAAGTGATAATACCTTGCGTGCTCTCATGTTCTTGAGATCCATACCAACCTCGCGGGTGACGCCTTCTCCGAACCTGAGGTTGGATGCAGCGACCTTGCAAGAGGGGTGAGCAGGGTGCGGGGCCGGGGTGGGAGCGCGACGGACCTCAAAGGCATACTCTTTCTCGACGGATTGGACGGGGGTCGCAAACTGTCTGAGCTGGCTGAGGGCTGCGGGTGCGTGCGGGTGTGAAGCGCAGCGATGGCAGGGACAGGCGGAGTGCTGTGCTGCGAGGCTGATGAGGCGGAGGATGCCCGTCCTCGTCGTGGCCGTCATCGTGGCGGTCATAGGGCGGGGCGGTCACGTGCGAAGAGAGTACATTGCTACAGCACAGCCACAACTGCTCGGTCCTCCCCTCGCCATGGCGGTCACAGTCCCCGTCAAGCGCGTCCACAGAGCCGCTTTGCACCGCAGAAGCGGGTCATCCGCGCTCGCTGTCTCTCCTTCAACGCCCGCAGCCTCTTCCAACTCCACTCTTTCGCTCAAGCAAGTACATCCCCCCGTCCACCCTCCCTTTCACCTCACATGTCTTCCCCAGTGACGTGCGGGACATGATCTACATTGCCAACGTGAGTCTTCCTCCGTCTTACCAGTCTCCCCGCTCACTCGCGTGGCAGATCACCATCGGGGGCGCCTGTGAGCACATACACCATACCCACCGGTGTTCTGAACCTCATCTTCTCTGCAGTGTTCCCCGTCCAGCTCGACACCGGCTCGTCTGGTATGTCCCACCTGCGCCGCCCACCCCCTTTGACCGTCTTCGCTCCCTAGACCTCTGGGTTATCCCTACAGCGGGCTCCCTCCCCAGCGTCGACGCGACCGTCAGTATAACCGTCTCTTGTCTTGGCTTTCGCTTACGTTTTTCCTAGTCCACGGTTCTTAACCTGACAGTAAGCATTGTCATTCTCACGTCTGGCTTACCAATCCTGACGCCCGCTAGTACGGCATTGGTTGGGCGCAGGGGCACGTAGCGCTGGCCTCCGCAGAATTTGCAGGGTATCTTACCACTCTCGACTCCTCTGGCTTCCCCGGCTGATCTTTCGGTCAGCATCACTGTCTCCCAGCAAGCCTACCTCAACGTCTCCTCGGCCCAGAATCCATCATTGTCCTATGGGGCGGCAGGCATCGCAGGTCTTGGCTTTGATTCGCTTTCCAATATCGACCTGGCCATGAACCAGTCCGGTTCTTCCTCGGGTCGGACTCTGCTCTACAACCTTTTTCAAGATAACCCGAATGAGCCTAATTTCATCGCCTTCTCGCTCCAAAGCACCTCGGATGATGATGGTGTGCAGGGAAGCTTTGCCATTGGCGAGACGGATCCCATGTATGCCAATGTCACTAGTACAAATAAAATTCCGACATGGCCGCTCACCTCACCATCACGCTGGACCGTTTTGCTGGATTCCTTTATTGTTGGAAACAAGACAAACGCCGTTTCAACTACCGTGCCCGCGGCGCCACAGGATAAAGCTGTCGTCTTGCTTGACGGCGGCACATCGTATACGTAAGCCATTCATTAATTGATCTTCTCCAAACCATGATGAACAACTCCACGTCAAGATACGCGCCTACCGAAGTTTGTACAGCAATTTACGGTGGCATTTCTGGTGCACAGTATGACTCCAGTCTTGGACAATGGGTTGTTCCATGCGATATCGAGATTGACATGGCCCTACAAATCGAGTATGTCCTCGTTTTCTTGAAACAGGCGTTCCTTGACAGCCTGTCAAGTAATCAGATATTTCCTATTCATCCACTCGATGTTACGCTCACTGCTTCGGGCGACCCGAACACCTGCGTAGGCTCCTTCATCCCCCAGGGCGTTTCTGTGGGGTCCGGTCAATTGTTGGTCCTTCCGTTCTATCCCACCTGGCGGCCGCTGATTTTTTTTTTTTTGGCCCAGTGACTGGTTGTTAGGTGACAGCGTTCTGCGCTCTGTTTATGCCCTCTACGACTTTGGTGACTTTGATTCCTCGGGTGGCACGAGCGATCCATACGTTCAGATGCTCGCTCTCATCAATCCCGATCAAGCCTCGGTTGAGTTTCATAACGTTCGAGGCGGTACGCCGAACACCAATATCACCTATGGGGTTTCAGACGCTGGATCTGGATCTACAACGGTCTCGCTGTCAACGGACGTGGCCAACGCCATAGCCAGCCTCTCTAACTATCTCCCTGCTATGCTTGGCATCTTGGCATTGAATGCGTTGATACTGGTCGTGCTTCTTATCGTGGGGATCGTCTGGCTCTGTAGACGTCGTAAAAGGAACGCTCGCGTTCGTAGGACCCCCGGCAGACTCAGCCCCATGCCGATGGGGAACATGGGGAACATGGGGGAGATTCCCAGGGAAGTTCAAGTTCCACACACATACCAGCCAGTGTCAATGGCGCTGACAGAGGACACACTCTTTGCCCCTCCGACACCCGGCTTCAAGACGAAGTTTGGGGATCGTCCGAATTCGATCGCGTGATGTTGGGTTGTTTATTACCTATACCGAACCATTACTTTCCTTTGTCATGGGACTCATGATTGCAGGGTTATTCTACAGTTTACACGGACTGTTCCTCTCGTCCCCCCCCTCGTTCCCCCCTTGCTTGCCTTATCTAGTTTGTAAATATGATATGATTTGACTCGCCAAAGGTCCCAAACCCCACACGCGGAAGCGATCCATTAATGACTACGAGGTTTACTACTCCTCGCGGCGAGGTCAAACGAAACTGCATTGTCCTCCCGATCCAACGTGGCCATATCGCCCAACGTCAGCTTCTCTGACCGGAGGGCGTGCCCAAAGGTGCGAACCACCTCCTGAGCGCGTGCTTTGAGCGAGACGAACCACTCTCGACGGTGTGCTATCCTCGGGTCGCCCAATAATCGATCGACGACGCCCACCAGTGCCCGCGCAAACGACGCCCGATAATATGGGCCGGCGGTCTCGTCGCAGAGGAGCCTGTCGACACCGACACGCTCTGCGAGCCACGCCGCCTGCAAACACTTGGTGTCGTCCCGGGTCTCCAGCGCGGTGCGCAGCACAAAGGACATGGTCTCCACATTTGGGGGTAGGTTCCCCCCCGCGGGCCGCTTCTGAGCGGTGGGAGGGACCTTGGCCTCGGACGCGTCAAAAGCATCTGCCTGGATGCCCGTCATGAGCTGGAACGACTGGATTGCGCCGTCCCAGTCCCCGGCGCGGAAACACGTCATGAGCACGAGGTGAAAAGTCCGCATGTCCGGACGAAGATCGGGCATGCCGTGGGTCGCGTCGTTCTGGAGGCACCACTCGAGCGCGTCGATGGCTTGCGAGGACTCGTGAGGAGAGGCTACCATGGCGAGAGAGGCATGCGCGCGCAACAGCTTGTGCATGTGCACTCTGGCTACAAGCGCACGCACGCCGGGTTGATCGAAATCAAGATTGTCCATGACGATGTGCATGAAGTGGATGCAGAGCCTGTACTTCTGCATCGCCAAGCAGAGCTGTAGCGCGGCGTCCAGGGTCCAGTAGTTGAGAAGGGGAGTGATTCTGAAGGGGTCGGGGTGACCGGGTCTCGTCAGACCGAGGTGGTCGGCTATGATATCGAGCGCAAGGTTCTGGTCGGCTGGTCGGCCGCGCGCAAGGGCATGTATGGCGGCTGCCACGAGACGGGAGTCGAGCTGGAAATCTGGACGCTTCTGCCTTGCCTTTTCGATTTGTAGCCAGACGTGTTTCGCATCTGAAGCACCCGCATCTCGGACGGACGCGACGCCTGCACGCTCCTGGTGGCTGGTAATGGCGCGGAGCATGGCTGTGAACACAAATCTGTCCGGCGGACTCGGACCATCCTGGTCCACGGCAAAGTAGACATCGAATAATTTTTGAACGTCACCTGCGGCGCCGAGGATGGAAATGTAGATGACGAGGGGAGCGAGAGAGAGTTGCGCGATGTTGTCAGGATCGTGATGTTTGACAGACTCCGTATATTTGATGTAATAATGATAGAGGGCATGCGCATTCGCGAGCTGTTTCGGGTGTTTCGACCAGTCGGAGATCTGGGAGAGACCCTTGAACATGGTCACGAACGTGGAGATGTTTGGGGAGAAGCCGCGGCGCTTCATCTGCACGGCGAATGAGAAAGGCTGGCGCAGACGAGAGGGGACGGACTTACGTCGACGAAGAGCGTGTACGCGAGTTGAAACTTTTTGTGGACCATGCAGAGGGAAAGCATGGTGTTCCATGCCGGAACATTCTGAGCATCTCTGGGCACGGAGCGGAGACGCCGGACGGCCGCATCGACGTCGCCGCCCGCAGAGAGCTGCTTGAGCTGCTGAGCGAGTTCATACGGGCGGAGGAGCCTTCTTGGACGAGGGGATGCTTCGGTCGCAAAACCGCGTACGACGCGAAATACGCTCCGGACGCGTCTGGTGAACATCAAAGCCCCGTGAGCCAGATTTACGACGGCTCACGGCAACACGTTGTACTGCATTTTTTTTTCTCTGCTAACTCAAATAGTATACTACACCGTTACGGCTTGTGCAGTCTCAGATCGACCCGTCTAGCTCCCAGTCCAATCATAAACAGCGACATGAACGCAGCTCCGACCGCGATCGGCTTCTTCAAGTGCGCTGACAACGGTACCTTGTATGAAACCTGCGCTTACTTATCAGGTATCCGTTCAAAACACAGAACCACTCGACGTACGTATATCACGGCAGTGTGCTTGTCAGTTAGGTTCCTGTACGTCAGCGAGACGGCCGGTCGGCCGGTCGTGTCAAGGTAACTTACGTGCGTCGAGATCGCACTCGACAACGCACGGAACGGCGTCGCAACGTCAATGTCACTGTGATACACTCATTAAGCATCTTGCCATCTCTTTGTATGAAACCGCAACCTACGTGGCACCCTCGGGTAGGATAATCTTGATCTCGGCCTCGTCCACCACTGCCCCGGGAATGTGCGTCCAAACAGGAACACCAACGATATACTTTTGATTCTCGGCATCCCAGCTCACCGAGTCTTGCAATGGCGTATCGAATCCAAGAGTGAATGAGTAATTCCATCCACCCAAGACCGGGTATCTGGGGCGCATTTCAAGGATGCTGTGCTGAATAGCTTTGCTGCCTTTGGGCACAGAAGGCGTTTTGCGCAGATGAGACGTCGACACGTTGCCATTCAGATCAAAATAGTATGCATTGGTCACGCCTGGAGGGAGATGTAAGGTCAAGCCGCTCAGTATATGCGCAGACACGCGGCCGAAATAATTTTGGCTCTGATACTCGAGACGGGAAAAGTATCCTTTGAGGCTGAACACGTTTGAACAATCAACGGTCCATGAACGACAGGAAGGTGGATGCTACTCACTCGGGACCAGCATTGCGGAGGTTGATGTTGTCCTCAATGTTAAGGTTGGATCCCCAGTGGCTAATTTCAGCCGAACGCTGGAGCCTCGTGACCTCGAGAACGGGGTAATCGTAGCTGTAGTGTATAAACACGGGCTGTTGATACTTGGAAAGGAACTCCCCGCTGGTCGAAGGAGCCACATGGTGGTAGGGTCCGTACGTGAGAGTAGTGCCAGACTTGGTCACCAAAGCATCTCCAGCGAATTCGTCTAACCCCTCGGGAGTAGAATAAGAAAGAATATCCGGGGAGGACGACCTACACGCATGATGAGTTCCCCAAGGCAAGAACGCGACTAAACCGGGCATACTTGACTTTGGTGCGCTGAACGAGAGTGGCGTAAGGACTGAGGACAAATAGGTCCGTGCCATACTTCAAAAGTTGCGGGTCCGACTGTGCTGCCTGTGTTGGATATGGGCGTGATGCGTGCGTCTGGGTGGTTTCCAGAACGAGATTGATCGTTCCATTGACTGCAAGCTTCCTCGGCAACGTTACAGCGAGCGTACGAACGTCACTTGGAATAGGTTGGCGTCAAGCACTCGCAGATGCGCACAAAGGTCAGCGTACCCATCACGTTCACCCAAATCAGCGATTTCGAGTGGCGACGACTGGCCCTTGACCTTGGCCTCTATCCAACTCGTCTTTTCTATTTCATCCCTGCTCAAGGCGATGTGGTATTCAGCTTGACCTGGCTCGAGTGCTTTGACAGCGTAAGTGGTGGTGAGATGTACGAGTGAGCCGCCGAGTTCGATCGTGCGCACTATGGCTGTATTTTCAAAGGCCGGACCTGCCAAAGACAAGGAAGGGAGCAGTGAGCTCGCGAGGAACAAGGAGAATGTTCGCCAACGCCGCAGCATTATTTCGTGTGATGGTTCTGCTCAAGGAGGGACGTGTTAACTTCCGGTGGCTGTGACGTTTACTGTATTACTAATACGCATTACTAGTACCCAAAGTGCTCATGGCGGTCTACCATTGCCACGTCCCTGCTGGGTTCCGAAGAGGAACGTCCTCACGAACAATGCCAGCTGATGCTATCCTCTTCAACCGCATCCTACGCTTCTCCTCTTGCTGCTGCTCAAAGGTCTTGCCTGGCCGCAAGATCACATTCAACCGCGAATCCGGGTGGACGCGTATGCCATATTTTCCTCGTCCACGGGGCTCAAGACGTTTGAGTTGTTTCGGCCCCTTGGTCACCCATGCCTCGGCTGCAGAAACACGTATGTTGGCACCCGCCAGCAAAACGCTCGAACGGCGAGACTGCACTCACAGACCACTAGCATAGAAGGCTCCATCTTCTTGTACACGCTCGCGTGGAGTTTTGCAGTAGCCAGCATGCTCTTGATACGACCGCTAGCACGCTTCTCGCTGAACTGCATTTGCATTATAGCGTGATCGATGGGTTTCCCAGATATTTGCCTCCCGAGCATGTTCAGCTTCCTGTGTGAGATCTTGAAGTTGGCGGTAGAGTACTTGTGCTGAGAGCAGAGCTCATCTCGTGAATAGAGGCGCTTTGTGTATGCAAGTCAAGCATACCTCGCGTGCAGGTTCCCTGGGTCGTTTCAGGACTTGCTTGGAAATGGTCTCTTTTGCCTGTGGCGCGCCCTGGAACACTTCGTCCTGAGCAGGGGCTGCATCCGGTGCATCCTGGTGCTTGACCACACGTTCGGACGCCTTTTTGGGCGCCGGAGCAAACTTTTCTTGGATCCATTGCATGGGGTTCCAATAGCTGGCGGCGGGAGGGATCAGGGCACCAGCGCACGCATTTGAAAAAGACCTACGTTCGGCGACTCTGCCAAAGGACGGCTGTGGTATCGTGGCAGCGTAGACTGCGCCCTACATGACTGCCTGTGGAACGGGTGAGTTGCCCGGCGACGCACTGACTTCTCGCGAGCGCATGCATGGTCGCGCGAAAGATCTGTCACGCGTGACAGGACACGCTTCACCACGACTGTCACTCGCTCGCCGGGCACGACAATGCTCACCATCGGTGCCATTCTATATGTCTCCCTTCTCTTGATAAATGCCGTGGCAGTGCTCAGCGAGGACCGGTTCCTTGCACGAAGTGTGTTCTGCTTCCCTCCTTCCCTTCCTTTCGTTCAATTCGCCTCCACAGTCGGTTGGGCCTCGTCGCAGCCCCAGAACTCCAACGCCGCTTTCAACCAGTCCTATGACCAGTCCGCCTACGGTTACGCACAGCAGGATGTCGGCGTTAAAGTCCGCATAATAAACCTCATCAGTGCCGTGCGGACACTCATGCGCAGTAAGCATGTTTAAAAATGCGCGCAAAAACTCCACCCAACACTCATGTAAACAAGTCCCCCTGATAGGATTAAACCTGGTGGTCATCGTATACGAACTGATTCTCGGTGGCTAATCATGCACATGGTAGTCCAGCATGCAGCCGCATCGTGGACACTTTGCTTCCTGCAGATACCAAGCCGACGATCTGGCGACACTGAATCTCTTGTATTGTGCCTGCGCCCCCTAATCGACACCGTTCAGCCGTTCGTACTCCTCGTTGATTTGCCTGATGAAATCGGCCGGCGTGTGTCCACCCTGTGTTTGTTATGAATATTATGTCCGTTGACACATCAGAATTCACGCACCTCGCACTCGTACCAAGTGCCATCACGGATGCAAACTTGTCTGCCGTTTATTATGATCGTGCAGCTTTTTCTGAGTGGAAGCCTCAGTTTTTGCGCTTTCTGGGCTCCAGCAACCTCGCTTACTGGATGCCCATCCGTATACTGTTCTGGACGCTTTCCTGTAGCAGTTTGATGCCCTCTTCGCTACCTGCACACGCGCTCGCGTTGTCGGTCACCCAGTCGAACCCGGCCGTCGCAGCGCAGGTGACGGCTGTTTCCGGTAGCCCGATTTGATCACGGCCTTGAAAGTTCTGACATTGAAGAAACGGCCACCACTCCGAAGTTGGGTGGTATTTGGCAACGCACAACTCGTGCACATTTCCGGCACACTCCTCCAGGCCATGCATGCACGTTACCCCATAAGTGGGATCTGATGGGTTTGGTCTTTGGTCGTCACATTAATGTGACAACCTTTGAGGAGCACGGGGTACGGACATACTTTGCTATGAAAGAGAGGGAGATGTCCACTTTGTCGCCAACTCTTTGGAGCACGCGGTCCCAGACCGCCTCGCAAAGCATGGCGTCTGGGCAACGAGACATTACGCCCAGGACCACTGGGACCTTGACATCCTCGGTGATGGCAATTTGCGAGTTGTCCTGCACCGTCAATGGACGTACGGCAGCCTGTGTTGACGCACACAGACTGAGGAGTGCCAGGGCGGTTAACATGGTCGTGGTATCGTTCCAAGACGACTCCTACCCCGATCGGGTTAATACCAACGAATGGCGTCATGATGACGTAAGCATATATTTGTGAAAATGAAATCCACCACTGGTAAAAATCACAAAGTCCTCTACTTAGCGAACGAGACATGTTATGCGAATCTGAAAATGCGCATGCAGATGATGGGCGGCGCTTACCTGGAATGAAAACAACGAGGAAAGTGGCACTACCGTGCTTCTTGTGATTCAACACTGTCCCACCACTGCTTGGCCTCAGGATCGTTCATCGAGGGTGTAAAGTACCGACATCGAGATTGGAAGGCTGTGGTATCCATGTCAAGTAAAGATCGAAGCTGTAGGGTCAGGGATGTAACTGACCCTCGAGGGACCGCTTTCGTATTATCTTTTCGACCGACAACTCATTGCGCACCTGGTTTCTCTGAATGCCAGGCCGTCAGCGGCTGTCATGAACGGTAATGAAATTGTTTGCTTCCGACCAACCTTCACCTCGTCGGCAAACAACCCAGCTTGTGTCTTCCTCTTTGTATTGGCATCGCCATCGAGGCCGTCGAGCAACTTGCGCTTCTCGCCCATGGATTGATCCACGGCATTCACGCAATAGTCCACAATTTCCGTTCTCCGCTTCCAATTCTCTAACACGATCAAAAGTTAACCCAACCATCCCTGGGGGAGGAGAAACGAACCTGAGTCGCTTACCAACGAGCTCCTTCCATATGTACGCGCAGGCTCGATCGTGTATGCTGCCTTTTCCGCCAGCCCCTTTGCGATCTCGATCGCGGAACTGTGCGTTTGAGCGATTCAACCTCATCGTGATGGTGTCATCGAGCGCACGGTATTCCCTGAGAAGGTCTTCGGGGGATGAGCCACAGCCCGCGAGACAGGGTCAGATACTCGCCTTTGAAGAGGCTGAGGTTGTGACACGTAGCCGCTGAAACATGGACCAGCTGCGGCGTCAACGATGGCGCTTGGGTCGCGAGGCTCCCCAGCGGCGGGGAAGACTGGGAAGGCATTTTCGCGTCCCATTGCCGGTGTGCCGAGCTGCCAATCGCAGAATCCAGTCATGGCTGTGCAACTCGCCCGAAAAGGAAGGTTCGGTGGTTCGCGTCGCCTCAGAGAAGCCCGGTCAAGCCATGTTGAGACTGATTCCGAGCTGGCAGTGCATCACGTCCAGCATCACGGAGCCCAGAAAACTGCCGACATGGGGACGTAGGAATCCAGGCATCAGGAAATCGCTTTCTCTCCGGCCTGACAGCTCATTTCGGGAGCGGTCTGGCATCGCGAACTGATAACGAATGCCGAGTTGACGTCGGCTGTCATTATGGAACAAGGGCTAGCAATGGTCCAGCTCATTGTTGGCGATTTCCCGCCGCTAGGGCAGTTCCTCACCCAAATCACCTATTTTCTTTGACGTTTGATCGCCATGTGTCAGGTAGTTCCCGAGAGACAGGCGTAGCGACGTGCGGAAGGTCGCGCTGGCGTTGGCTCGCCTTTCCGAGTCCGAACGCGTTTCATCGTCGACGTTCGGAAGAGAGATGCCTATTC
Source organism: Tylopilus vinaceipallidus (assembly GCA_038089215.1). Classification (NCBI taxonomy): domain Eukaryota; kingdom Fungi; phylum Basidiomycota; class Agaricomycetes; order Boletales; family Boletaceae; genus Tylopilus; species Tylopilus vinaceipallidus. The sequence continues at coordinate 63,448 of JBBPKK010000067.1, forward strand.
ATCATAACAACCGGTCACTCTTGCAAAGCGTGGCCCATGTGCATCCGTGCACATTGACCTTGCGGATCCCCTTTTCTAGGCGGCAACTATCATCAGTGCTCTCACGCGGATGTTTGATCGTCCGGATAGATCTGTCCTTGTGCTGCGGCGAATTGCGCCCTCACGAACACGTCGACAGAGGTCAGAGGCGCGCGCACCGTCAGCAAAAAGGCTACAAGGGGGGATATATTGCATATTCTAGCAGTAATATGAGGGTATGTTCGGGGGAGGGTGCCCCATAAATAATCGATACGCTACAGCAGCAGCGCAACGGCGTTAAGAAGACTTAGAGATACATATCAATCTTGGACACTACAGCATTGAAATATCACGGATCCAGGGAATAATAATAAAAAATGTGGGCCACGGTCGGAAGATTTACTCCTCCGGGCCACTTACAAATGTGAACGGGCGCACAGGATCGGCAGGGGCGACCTCTTGAGGAGACGGGCCGGATTTATGCTTCTTTTTAGACTGTCTTGGAACATACCCATGTTCTTCAACCATATGACGATGCCTCCGGGCGGGGTCTTTGAAGGCCATTCCGCATCCATACCGGCAAACGTGTGGAGTGGAACCAGTGCTGACAAGACCGAAACATGAACGAGTCCAGTCTCGCGAAGAAATGACACGTACTGGCCATGCATATGTGTATCCAAGGAAGTCTTTTGTGGGAAACCCTTTTTGCACACTTCACAGACAAAGGGCCTGAAGACGGGTGAGAAATTTCCGGTTGTAAACGTGTTGCACTCACTTGTAACGCAAGTGTGTGGTCTCGACGTGACGTTTGACAAGTTGCTTTTTGGAGGTGTATTCGCATGTGGGCTTTTTGCGGTCTTCCGGGGTTGGCCATGTACATTGCCATTTTCTGGTGGTGCCATCGGGCGACAGCGTCGGTTTCGCATATCGCTCCCATGCGTCCGCGTCGTTGCGCGGTGACTGACGCCGTACGACAGGTCGGGTTACCACCTCGACTTCGCTTGCCTCGCTAATCTGAGGGCTCGCCTCGCGCGACGTCCGCAGCTGGTCGTCCTCGGAAGACGTGAGGGAATGGTTCACAGACGTCGCCCGCGTCACTGCGTTGCTGTGAGTGCGACTAGACTGAATGGGTGCATGTTTGTCTTGTTGCCTGGTGCTTGGTGCGGTGTGCGTATAGGGATCTTTGTCTGACAGTTGCGCCCGGCTGAGGATAAATTAGTAGGTCGACGTGGCAGGCACGACCAATGTACCTCATCGACTCCATTATATTCCTGGAAGAAGTGTTTCGGGCGGGCGATACACTGCAGCAACAGTGGGTGATAAGATTACCTGGTCCCCCAGAAACGTCGAGGCCAACGTACCACCTATCGGGCGATGTACTGCGCCGCTTCTTGGGAAGTATATTGGTGGCAGAGCGATCATAATGTGTTAATGTCGGAGAGCTGACGGGGAAATCAATGACAACCCCACTGACTGCAGCAGAGAACGCACGAAAGGACAGGTGAGTCATGTCTGCTCAATGCAGAGTTGGTTGACGCCGACCGCATGGCATCTCTATTGTCGTAGTTGACGTAAATGATGGGAGGGTGGCTCATTTGCGATGCGGCCTGAAAACCCGGCCACATGTAGGTCGCAGTAGGTGAATTAAAGACCGAAAGCGACACTGGTCGTTGTAGACTCTCGTGATTAGTCCGCGGCTCTGCGAGAGACGTCGAGGCGATGCGGCTTCTTGCGCCATGTCCGGGTGAGCTAGGGTCGATCACGTACGAGCAAAGAATTACCTAGAGATTGCTCGGTCTCTGGGGTTTGCATAATCCATCGCGTTCCAAGACCGTGGCGGGGGTAATCGACGGTCGTAATCGAAATTGAATCCATCACGAGAAAAAGGTGGCAAGACATGTTGCGGCCTGCTGTTCGCAGCGAATATATATTACGGTCGTGTTCCGATCAATAGTTCGCCATGCAGAAGAGAGAGGGAGAGAGAGAGATGACGCACTTTGATGGCACCTTGAGAGTGCATTCCACTTCCCGTGGCCTTTCCACTGATTGGGGGGATCTGGGTTGGTCGGGCGTGGTGGAATGACTGGCATGCATCCTTCTGTACTCTGGCGATGGCGACTTGAACCCAGGCTCTCGCCGTTCGGTGGGACGATCTTGCTGGGCGTCTTCGTGTGTGGGGGAATCAGAAGCCCTGTAAGGACATTGAATTATAATGCCGGAGAAAAGGTGTGGCGTCAGCACAGGCGCAATGGAGTGGTAAGCGAAGGCAGGACGGGAAGCCGACGGAGCGAGCGCTTTTCCAAACGCAGGCCGAAGCATTGTTGCGACGTCGCAGGCACGCGTCGTGAAACGGGCCGTCATGGTGAGAGAAAGGGAGAAGCGAATACAACTTGCCAGAGGTGCTTTTTGGCCTTGTCGAAACGGTCCTCGGGCCCAGAGGGAGGGAGGGAGGGAGGAGAAGGCATAGAGAATAAAGGAGAGGACAGGGGAAGGTGAAACGAAGTTCAGATGTCGTTTAGACGGGGGAAGGGATTTAAAGGAACAAAATGGGCGTATTTTCCGGTGGAGATTATGCACATAGATATACTACGCGATCAGCACTAAAACGAGTTTTCCCAGTGAACGAAACAAGGATCTGGTCGGAGATCTGAAATTGTTCATCGGGCGTTTGGTCTCGATGCTCGCGGGATCTAGCGCAAACCAAGCCCTTGACCTGAAAGAGCAGAGGCCGAATGTGGGAAATTAGACGGGGCAGAGCGTGTCAGACAAATGCGATAGGTAGGTGGGTCCGAGGGCCATATTGATTAAACGACAGCCGAAGTATCTTACGTATGCAAAAGCGAGGAGCGACCACAAGGCACCTGTCAGAAGAAGGTGAGGAACGGCGGATGGACTGAAGTAACGGACCTAGTTGGCAAACTTTGCAGATTGGTCGACTTTGTCAACTCGGCAAGGGCACGGATTTGCGGCCGGGTCTCAGAGGCTACACGGGCTCGTTGGATGACGGACAGGTTTTGACAGGTGTATGCAGATTACACAGTAGATCTACAACAAACGGGGGAGTGCTACGAACAAGAGGGTCGATTCCGAAAAGGACTGTAGGAAAGAAAGCAAGGTTAAGAAGCTGGAGACGGGACGGAGACAAAGACGATGTGGAAAATATATAAAAATACGTATGAAGAAAGGAAAACGGGAGGGGAAGACTTGCCTAAAACGAGACGGATGCACATCAGGATTCAGCGATGTTCATTGTCAGAGGCGGAGTCGAGGAGCTGTGCAGAGCACATGTTTGCGGAAGCTTGTTCGTATTGATGCGAATTCATTTCCGTTTGAGAAGGAAACAAGGAGGGGGAAGGTGACACCTCCCTGATCCGTCCAGATCGCCGTAGGGGTTTCATGGGCCTGTCCACATCCATGACATCGGGCGAGAAGAGAGGGGGGAGAGATTGGGGAGTGGTGGAAGGAGGGACGTCGTCGTCGTGGAGGCGTTTGCGCTTCTCGGGGGAGGGAAGGGGGGAGGGGGTGCCGGCGGGGGGAGCGACCAGCGGGCGACGGC
>JBBPKK010000068.1:0-66314 GCA_038089215.1 Tylopilus vinaceipallidus
GGATGCAGCGAGGATCCGGGAGGGTCTCGCGCGCGACCTTCAAGTGCGTTCCGCGTGCGCTTTCGTGGACGGTTACTGATGCCGTTGGCGTGTAGGCCCGTCTTCAGCGGACGGTGGACGACAACGTAACGATCGTCGCGTCAACGGCGTGCCAGGGCATGCAAGACCTCGTCGACAGGCGTCGCAGCGAAACGAGCCGGTTACGGGAGGAGCTCTGTAAACTAGATACCGAGCTCCACGCATGCGCCCAGTTTCCGGCGTCTTGGTCAGGGTCAAGACCGCGCTCGACGAACAAGGTAGACAAATAGAATAGATGTGCACTGTTCCTCCCATGGTATACATAAATACAACATAAATGCCTACTCCCTAAAAGCGCGTGATGGTGATGGTGGGCACGGGGCCAGCTTCTAGAGAGCCGTTTGGATGGCCCGATGGTCTGGACGTGGGCGGGTCCTCGGCATCGCTGTCATCCCCGATCCCGAAAAGCTCTTCGTGCTCGTCCCAAACATCCGACAGGCGATCCGCCTTTGTCTTGGACAGCAAGGAGGGCTTGACGGACGGGTGCGCGAACTGGGAACGGAAGAGCGGGAGAAGCTGCGTCCCGGACGGGCCTGGCTCGTCGTCCGAGACATCCTCGATGTCGTCTGTCTCGTCTGTGTTGAGGGGTCGGTATAGCCGAGCGATCTAGGCGCACACTGCGTGAGAAAGGGCGCATCGAAACGCGGGGACGGAGTGCTCGCCTCTCTTCTCGAACGATAGTGCTTCTCGATGTGATACGACGTGTAGAGACCGATCGCCGAGCCGGCGATGTTGGCCTGTCAACGTTCAGTGCCACGCTTCCAGAAGGTCGAGGGAATCACGGACCACGACGTCACCAACGTCGAACTGATTGTGCTGCGGGACGTGAACGGGGCTGTGTCGTGAAAGGGGGCGGGGGAACGCACGGGCAAGAGGGACTGCACGATTTCGCTCACGAGACCGCCAAAGAAGAAGCAGACGACGGCGGTGAAGACGAGGTTGGCGTGACGCCAAAACCAGATGCGTCTCGCATCCCTGGACGGGAGGGTAAATGGGGCAGAGGGAGGGGGGGAAGCATGCGTACTCGTCGACATCAAAGATGAAGTAGAAGACGGCGGTGGCGACGCAGAAGCAGGTGAGGTGGAGAAACTTGTCGTTGAGCGGGAGGGCGTGGGACAAGTCGGTGAAGCTGAGGAAAGCGAGCAAGAGCATGATGATGCATGTGGAGAGCAAGAACCACTGCCAAGGACCGGATTGAGCAGGGTGAAACAGAGCGGGAAACGGGGCGCACCGGTCGGAGACGGATGGGGAGGTCGTACTTGGGCAGCGAAAGCCTGTGTGACTTCATCACGGCCCTGGAGGCCTTCTTGAGGAGCCTGCGGAGGGACGACGGGGACGACGGGGGCGGCGGGGACGGCGGGGAGGGGGGCGCGGCGTGGTGGGCCATGGCGGACGAGTCGAGCCACCGCAGTGCCATATTTGGACGCACGAAGATGGCCTTCGCCACCTGCGAGCTCTCCGACGCGCTCGTCCGGCTCGGCTCGCCACACGGCGGTCTCATCCCAGACATACGCCTCCTCGCCCCCCATGCAGACTGTCGCATATCCGGCCCCGCGTACACCGTCCAGATGGTGCCCGCGTCCGACCACGCCGCCCCGACACTCCCCGCCCATGTCGTCGACACCGCACCCCCCAAATCGATCGTCGTCATCGACGCCCCTCCGCGTTCAGTGCCCCCTCGTTCTTTCCCCGAGCGCCATTGACCCCGACACCAACGACAGACATCAAGAACGCCGTCTGGGGGGGTCTCATGACCGCCGGCGCACAGGCCAGAGACGTCCTCGGCGTCGTCATATCAGGCCGCTGCCGGGACCTGGCCGAACATCGCGCCGCGGGCTTTCCCGTGTTTGCCCGCGGACACTCGACACTCGGCCAGTCGCCCTTTGTCCGCCCGTCAGCCATCAACGTCCCCCTCCTCATACAGCCACCCGATAACCCAGAGGGCCCGGATGCCTTTCCAGCCGTCACAGTCGAACCTGGCGACTGGATCGTCGCAGACCAAGATGGCGTCGTCTGTGTTCCCAAGGGCATGGTGGACAAGGTCGTAGAGTTGGCCACGATCGCAAGAGAGACGGACGCCAGAGTACTCCAAGACATCAAGGCCGGCAAGGGTGTCCAGGCATCATTCAAGTTGCATAGAGGGCGTTGACCTCGACCAGTAGTCACCTCCTCGCGTTTCTACTACTCCAGAGTCTACTAGACAAGACCTACTGCCACATTACAGGCTGGGTATGTATGATCGAGTACAAAGGATAACGGTCATTCCGTCAAATCCGGCAGAGCAATAACAATAACGCCCACTGCAATACATGCGTGGAAACGTCTATCTGAACCAACCATTGACTGCCGCGCAGATCTTGCTCAGCACGTCGTCCCACATCAATCAGCGCGTGCTTACAAGACTCTGCATAGCACATTTATGCACGTACGCCTGCTTTCATATAGAGGGTCGCCTTCAGCGCATGGATGGCGAAACGGACACAGTTGTGAAAAGCCCAAAGGAGAGAGACTGGATGGACTTGATCAGAAGATCGTCACCAGTTTGCAGCAAATCAACTCACGAAGCAGAATAGGAAGCCAAAACACAACGAGCATCCGGTCATCTGGATAAACGATCTCCATCAGACCGCAAAGAGTCAACACTCGACTCACGTTTCTTTGCTGTCGGCTGCGGTCTCGGGGGGATATACTCGTATGCGTCGGCATCCGGCGCCGGCGCCAAATGACCCTCGTAGTCCACGCGTTTAACTGGACGATCCGTTGGGTTTGGTCTGCGGGATGCTACAGCCTCTGAGCTGACTTCTTGAGCTGCCACCTGATCTGGCACGGGTTGTTGTATTGTTGTCTCATTAGTTTCCCTTGGGGTATACATCGGGGGTGCTTCGTCGGTCGGTGGGGGACGGAGAGTTGCTGTTGCAACGGCCACGGCGATCCATCTCTCCCATGTCGCCCGGGTCTCTTGAGCGTTAGCATACTCTGTCGACTGCGCTTCACTTCCTTTGCCACTAGGGACTTCGTCACGCGAGCCTTCCCGTTTCTCACCTAGGAATGACGGCCAAGCAGGCATTGGTACAAACACGGGAAACACCATCGGTATCTGTGGTAGTGCAGCCCAGGGGACAGTAGGTATCTCGGGTAACTGAGGTAGCAGTTGCGGCATGGTGGGCATGGTGGGTATGATACCTTGGGGAGCGGGAAGCTGCGCAAGCGTCCGTTGAATCATGGCGATAAACGAGGCAGCCTGCTTCTCGTCAGAAGCATGGCCCAGTTTTTGCGCCGAGGCGCCCTCGACTTTATCCAGAGTTTGTAAAGGTTGTGATGTCTGAGAATTTTCCCTCTCAGGTTGTTCATAGCTATCACGACGTCTGTGAGGACGACGACGAATGCCACGGTGTCTCCGCTTGGTCACGGCGTTCGCAGCGTCTTCATCGCTTTCTATGTCTCCCCAGTGAGATTCGCCATCCTCATCCTTGAGATCGATCTGGGAGAGGCCGTCCTCCAGATGCACATGACTGATGATATCATCAAAGAAATCAGAAGGTGCAATGTCCTGAGGAGTCTTGCCAATAACATTGACAATCTCCAAGTCCGCTCCAGCAGCCACGAGGAGTCGAGCACACTCTTTTGATTGAACCAAAACTGCAAAATGGAGAGCTGTATACCCATTACGATCGCGAGCGTCCAAATCGACACCGTGCGCAATGAGGAACTCAGTCAAGGAGGTCAACTTCAAGAACACTGCCAGGTGAAGTAGTGTCTGCCCGCTCGGCGTAGCGTGAGACACAGCAGTAGCAGGAAGAATACCATGATCCTTCTCAAGAGGAACATCGACGAGAGACAGGAACTTCACGACAGCGGCCTCGTAGTTGTGCCTCTCTCCGGGGCGTAGGAATAAGAAGGGTCGGATGTCGCAGAAAGATGACGAAGTGACTTGCATCATTTCGCTGGCGCTGGAGTTGGACCCGGATGGTGACTCCTCGGTACCCGTAGACCCGACTATGCGCAGCGCAATATTCTTTGCGTCCTCGATCTTTCCAGTCATCTTGAGACCAACCACCTGAAGAGCAAGTTCCATCCTGGAATAAAGGTTACAAAATGTTCCGAATGGGCTCTCGGCTTACTCACAAAGCGCGATCCGACTCATCTGTATAGGTGAAGAGGGACGGAAGTGTCGAATTCTTGGTTTCATCGAGACCTTCGAACCAGACCGCAACCACGCCAGGTGCAGACCGGGGGGGTAAAACACAAAGGAGAGTGTTATCGCTCCACCTCTGAGTCGAACTGGCAATAACATCGCCAAAGACACAGTTAAATTGAATTGCAGGATGAAAGTTTTCACCAAGAACGGTGACTTCGATGCCCCCGTGGGTTGGACCAGATGAAGGGATAAGGCGATGAATCTTAGGCAGAGGAAGCGATGTGACGGGTGGCGGAGAACTTGGGTCAAAGAAAAGGAAAGGCATGGGATTGGGAGGAACGAGGGGAGTAAGCAATTGTGGAGGTTGTGTTACTGGAGAAGTATTGGAAGAAAACATGTCAGAAGGCGAAGAGAATTGCGGTGTTGTAATGGTGGAGATGCCATTTGGAAGACTGAAGATAGCATCACTAGGAATATTGCTCAGGACAGAGGTAGGAATAGTCTCGCTTGAGCTGAATGTGGATGGGCAGTTACCGTCCGTCGTGAGTGCCGCTGAAGGCTGGGAAATAGATATAGGACTTGAGGATTGTGGAAGCTGTGGTGGGGTTGGCGAACGGGTATTGGGGCTTGGTGAGGGGTACATTGGAGGGGAGTTGACAGCAGAGCTGAAACTAGCAACGCTGGTCTCCCTGGAGAACCTGGACTGGTGGCTGCGACTAGCCATGTCATAGGGTTTAGAACGTGCCTTGGGTTGACTTTTGCTACCCCGAGAAGCATGTTTCAAAGCAGAAGGGTTCTCGGTGGGTGGGGTAACGGGGGGCAAGCTAACCCAGTCAATGTGCGTTTCTAGCGAAGGGGTGGAAGGAACAGTCGGAGACTTGATGGTTGATTTATGATCATCGGTAATCATAATCGGAGGTGTCATACCCGTGCCAACTAGGCGTCCGTTGTGGTCCATCATTTTGAAGTGAATGTTGAACCCGACCTTTTCTCGGTGATGCCTACAATAACACGTGATTCGAACGGGAAGCACAGCGGACCCAGCAGAAAAATCGAGCACGTCGGGGCAGTTGAACTGAATAATGCTCGTCGTGTCTTCCTTGATGGTTCTTGGGTGCTCGGAGCCATCTTCAGGAGTATCAGAATCTGAACGAGCTGGCCGCACGCGGGCTGCGAGCTTGCGAGCTACACGTTTCGCCTTGAGGTAGATATATAAGAAAAGTGCAAGTGGGGGCGCAGAGTCATACCTCTCTGTTCCTGCAACTTCCGCAGCTAACGACATGATTATGTGGGACGGAAGCACAAGTCACGGTGGCAGTCAGGTGAAGGATGTCGAGTGGTGCGGGATCTTGTGGTGCGTTAGTGATGCAGAAGAGTTCACTGAACTGAGACGAGTACCTATCTTTCCTTCTCTCCGGGTTCGCCTCTTTGTGGAGGTTCCAGGGGGGAGCTTGAGCCATTTCCAAGAGCCGACCTTATCGTACTGAGTCTGTTCAGCGGTAGAGGAGCTTGCATGTGCGAGGTCGACAGTAACGCGGACCTGAGTCTCGACGCGCGACTTTGTACCGCTCTCGGGAATGTTGGGAGTTAGGATGGCAAGACTGACGGCACAGCGGCGATAAGGATGTGAAGAGAGATATGAGTAGTAACGTACTTGTAGCAGGATTCCCTTGGGGGGTAAACAACTTTGCGAGGGACAGACGTTGGGTCGCGCTTGCAGGTTCGCATGGCGGGAGGAGGGACGATTGGGGTGGATTTCATCTGCGAGAGGGAGGGTATCAAGAGGGTAGACTCGTTAATGGAGCGTCGGAGGGATGGCCGAAGGGGTTCGGTGGAGGCTAGTTCTGGTTTGGCGGCGTCCGAGTGTGATTGGATATTCAATGGAGAACTTTCCACGCCCGAGCAGGCCGAGCTGCAAGTGGAATAGCTGAGGTGGCTGAAGGCACAAAAGGTATATGTACACACTCGTCATAGGCGTGTTCCTGGATGATGTCGTCGAGCTGGAGCATGCGCTCATTGTCCTGCTTGTGGAGAGGATCACCGTCCCATGGTCGGATGGCGGATATGTTCTTGTCGATGGGCAGGGGACGATACCAGGAAGGGAGTTCGTTGTGGATGGCAACATTGTGGGGAACATCGGAAGTCTCTGGCGTTTCGGGGGACGAGGAACGAGAGTCCATCGTGGTCGTGGTCGACGTTGACATTGGCGACGGCGAAGGACGAGCTCGAGGACGGGCGGGCTGCCAGCGCGACTCGGACACTCGACAGAGACAAGGATCGAGGACGCCACCACATGCTCGGACCCCAACCACCCCCCAAAACCTGCTTACGTGATGTTTTCCCGCCGTCACAGAGCGGGCGTGTTGGAGCATCGTCGTCGACCATGAAGCGCGGCGCAGAGAGACAGCTCACAAAAGACGGCCCCGACGCCGACGACGCCGACGACGTGCAGGTCCGTCGCGCCCTTCCTCGCAGTGCCCCGCCCCTCACCCCGACAAGGAAATACAGGGCCCTCAGGGCTTTCACAAGGCGGACGAGTCTGCCCTAGCGAACAGACAGTATGCGCTCCGACACCTCGCTCCCCCCAGCGCTGACCGTGTCGCAGAATACGCGCTCTTCCAAAACGTGCCTTGGCTGCCTCGAAGTCACCTGCTCTCAATGGCCTCCCCCCAGCTCCGGCTTCCGATATGGACACAGGCGTGAGTGAGACGCGTATCCTGTTGTCGTATCTCCTTCACAGCCCACTCAGGACGCCGCCCCTTCTCCACGCTTCGGCGGGTTCGCTGGTTTTGGAGCGGCAACAACCGCGTTCAATCCCTTCACTTTCACTACCCAACCACCACCTGTACTTGCCGCTGCACCCAGCTCCTCACAGCCAGCCCCCGCATTTGGCCCACCCCCCGTGTCCCAATTCGTGGGAGCACCCGGGCAGTCCCCCATGGTCTCGGAAACACCTCTTCCGAAACCCGCGCCGCATCCCCCTGTGGAGGACACCGACGCCGTGGCGGTGAAGTATTTCAAGTCTCTGCGGGGCCTTAATGTTTCTTTCCTCTCCGCAATATCGTCCGCAGTTGACAATGACCCCTTCTTTGACGTCACCAGCTTAGTCGAGTCTTACAAGAACCTGCGCACTACGATCCAGTCCGAGTTTGATGCCTCTTCATCATCTACATCTCGTGTTCCCGTTACGAGCAATTCTGCCTCCCTTTTTGGTGTCAAGCCACCGTCAGAGAAGATCCCTTCGTTGTTCTCCATGCCGAAGCCACCTGCAGCATCGACCGAGGCATCATTCAAACCCACTAGCGAGACTGGTACGAAGACCGGTGGTTTCACTTTTCCAGCTTTCATACCACCCTCCGCTTCTGCTCCTACGCAGCTACCCTTTGGCCTCACCCACAAGGCCACCGAATCTTCCACACCTTCATCTACCACTCCTCCCGACCCTTCAAAATCTCCTTTTAAATTTCCTGCCTCGAGCACTCCGTCAGGTTTACCGCCCGCTTCTGGGTTTGTATTCCCTGCTCCGTCGGGTAATGAAAATACTGCATCCAAGCCTGCCCCTGGTTCTTCAAGCCAGGCACCCGACGTTTCTTCTACTAGCTCCTCGTCACAACCAGCTTCAGCCGCGCCGAGCCTCTTTGGTGCCATCAAACCTACGAGCACGTTTGCTGACGCAGCACCCAAACCGACGTCGGTGTTCGGCACCTCGGTCTTTGGTAACAGTGGTACGACCGAGTCGAACAGGCCATCGCCATTTAATCTGCCATCAGCTGACGGTAAGGAGGCTCCAAAGGCCGCAACCTCTCTCTTTGGTAGTCACAGTGCGACAACGCCCTCCACTTCGATGGGCCTCTTTGGGGCTTCGTCTGACAAATCAGCCAGTCTGTTTGGCAGCGCTTCCCCGCCGAAATCAAGCACGTTCACGTTTGGAAAACCAGGTGGAAGCATCGGAAACCCTGTCGGCTTCGGCTTCGGCGGTTCCACTGTACCTAGCACAGGTGACGGCGCATCGAATTCGGGATTCAGCTTTGGGGTGCCGTCGACCAAGCCGGGTGAAAGCCTGTTCTCTCCGCCTATGACTGACAAGTCGACCGAGTCGACGCCACAGCCCGAAGTGGATAGCAACGAGGAAGGTGGTGAGGAAGACACGGCAAAGCTACTACCTTCACACACCCACGATGAGGAAGGTGAGGGCGAAGAAGACGAGGACACGATACACGTCGTGAAATGCAAGGTGTTTCGACTATCTAAATCGGAAGATAAAAGCGAATGGAAAGACCTCGGAATTGGTTCGTCTTCGTTGCTTCTTGTCCGAACCAGATTTTGACGTGTCGACCTCCGCTAACAGGAATGTTCCGATTGAAAAAGCACAAGGAGACCCACGTTCGACGTGTCCTGATGCGCAATAGTAACACGGGCAGAATTCTTATTGTCAGTACAGGTGGCCGTTCAATCCACTGGTGTTGCTCATCCTCCTTCCGCAGAACTTCCGGATATTTGCCGGTCTGAAGCCTTCGCTGGCAAAGGCTGCCATCACGTTCATTGGATATGAAAACAACACGCCAACGACTTTCAGAATTCGAGTCAAAACCGAAGAGCAAGCCGAGGAACTAAAACAAGCCATGGAGAGAGAAATCGCTGCAGTACAAGCTGTCCAGTGATTTTTTGTTTCTCCCGCTCCTGGACTCGCTTTTCCGTTTTGCATAGCATTACACCTATCGCTACATAGCGTTGCCATTCACCTGAGTCATTAACCCAGACCACCAACACGTAGTCTATTTGACATTGAAATGACTTTGCGCGTTTTGCCATATCGAGTTGAGAACGAATGCTTCGCTGAGAAGCAATTCAATTTCGTGGTCTCCCCAGTCCTGGGTGGGAGGCGATTGCAAAAACATGATGATGCCCTTCAAATCACAGGACAGCGGGTTTGGTAAGGCGTATACGCAGAGACATTAAAACTTGCCTGGAAATCCATCTGCCGAAGCTTCACGCTCCACTTGACGAGAAAAGCAGAACAGACGTATAGGTGGAATTGGGAAAAGGCGTCAGTCCCCTCCGCCTAGAGAAACGGTGGGTCAATGGTGAGACGAAGAAACTCGGACGCTAACCAAGTAGGTATCCCACATGCGTGTCGTGTTTTGTACACTGATTTCTCGCATGAGCAAACAATTCATCCAACGAAATGCGAATTGCATAAACTCGACGTTTTGAGACCCGAGATGCGTGTAAAGCGGGGCTATGGTTCATTAACTCGTTGGTGCGCGAAACGTCACCGAGGAAACTGGACGAACCATCGATGCGAGCCACTAGTTCGGACATGCGTTTTACGCTCCGATGTATGCCTGGTTGGGCGGATATGTAATTGTCTTGTATGCCATCCAAAAGCCGGGAGAGGCACCAGAACGAATCGGCTTCGATGGCATTGAGGATATTTTCTGGGAGGAGAGAGGTATCAAATTGCTCTGGATCCGAATCTGTTTGATGTGGGTAAGCATCAACTGGCAACAACAATCGCGGACAGCGAACTTGCCAATGTATGCGGATAAAAAGACTTGGAAGAAAGGGGTTGCGAGATCGTTTATCCCTTGAACATATCCACTCGCGGGATGGCGTATAGCCCAAACATAGAGTATACGCTCGAGACTCTACTTGCAAGGAATGTCAGAAAAGGCATGGAAAAACAGAAAAGAGGCGGTCGTACGCGCTGCGTGGATGCCTGCATCCAAAGGCGCGCGCCCGGTCGTGTCCGTGGAACATCAATCTCTATTTGATGCCAAATTTGTTGATCGACGCCTTGGCGGTCTCGAGCAAAGGCAAGCTCGACCAAGGAAAGATACTCCCCTCGTTTTCGAGCGAGCGTAGCTGCACGGAGGTTTGAAGGTAAAGGTATGTATCCCTTGAGATACGGGTCAAGGGATTGCTCCCACGTAAAGAAGCACACGAACGAGAAGTATCGGCCAAACAATAGGTCTGAGGTCGCTCGGTGTCCCAGACCACGCAAGTTTCCGGAGATCAGCTAAACAAGCATCGTCGGACATCATTAACACCCAGCGTTGGTTCACCACTTACAGATATTGAGATCCTCCTGACTCAGGCAATCGATGAATTTTAGTCGCCGATTACTGCGAATTGATGATTCTCGAGAGTGTCTCCCGGCATCACCTGGACGCTGGGGAGAACCCACACCATCACCAGAGCTGGGTGACTGAGAATTCTGCGAATACAGGAGCCTGCGAAATGGATCTGTTTGCTCACTTAGAAGAGTGCGGTGACGGCAAGGAGACATTTATACCAATCATGATCTCCTCCGCGCCTGATTTGATCGAGCCTCTATCTTGCCTAATCTTGTTGGCAGAACCAGGTGGTTCGATGACCTCTGGATCAAAGTCGCCCACGACCATGTCACCATCGACATCTGTGTCTCTATGGTTATCAGAGGACTTGCAAGCCATCCCATCCGTGCTGCTCTGGGAGAGGCTCGATTTCCTGACCATGGTCCATCCGCCCTTTGCTGGGGTTGCCTGACCCGAGTCGGACTTGGGAGGATACGAGCTTGGACTCGGGGGATTGAGGTGGGTGTAAGACTGGGCCAGCGTGGACGAAGAAGAGCTGGCGGGCGGTTTTGGAACCGGTTTGGGGAGTGTGGCCAAGTGCGAAGGCTGGGGATATCTCCAAGCGTGCGCGATGGTGGAGTGACGTGGTGATTCGGAGTCGGATGCGCTGTCCCAGACGTCGTCCTCTGTCCAGTCCATGCTCGTGAATGAGGTGTGCATTCCAATGTGGGGGGTTGGCCTCGCCGCCATTGCTCTCGACCGCGAGCAACGGGGGGTGAGTATTTGTTCCTTCTTTCGCGAGTACATATTCTCACGCGACGCGCTCTTTGACTTCCACCGTGATGGAAGCGACGCGCGATTCGGACCCTAAAGGTATCTGCAGCTACTGCAACGGGTACTTTGGAAGGGACAATGTCAAGGCTTGCAGCCGTTGTCGGTCGGTCATTTCACCGTCTTGTTCATTGCCGCTCAGCCGACTTTCCAAGCTACGTACGCTACTGCTCCAAAACGTGCCAGGTTGCGGCGTGGAAGACCCACAAACCGAGGTGCTCCAAAGCTGCTGTCCTCAGAGCCAAATTAGTCGACGACCCCGAAGCCAATGCATTGCACACAGCGCTCTCCAAATGGATCAATACTTGGAGGGCCGCATTGCAGACATGGGTGCTTTGGGCCTTGGATCTAGCCAACCACCCTGAAGACCGTCTCGCTACTCACAGGTGACCCCATTTCATTTCTCAACTGCTCGCCGCTCATCCGAGCGCCAGCATGGTAATTCAACTGAGACGTCGTCCAAATCCACTAGACCAATCCCTCTTCTTTGAGGTATGCGGCTCAAGGTTCTAATTTTTCTCTAATCATTATTGTCAGATGTGTAGCGGCGAGCTCATGACACGAAATAGCTTCCTTGCACGAATGCACGAAATATTTAGCGAACTCAGCGAGGACATGATTGCAACTGTCAACGAGCGTCGCACCAGCGACACGGCACAGATTATCATCCTCTGCGAGGAAGAATTGGTCCGCGTCCTGTGGTTTTCTCTCCGTGATGGCGGGGCCCAGCTAAGACAACGCGACCCCGAGATTTCTCGAGCCCTGGCAGAAGGATGGGCGGAAGACTTGATCGACGCGATTGATGCCGGCGAGCGTGAGTAGTTGTACATTTGTCCCAATCTGAACATAGTATCTCTTACCTCCGCATGACTCGTTTAGCTTCTTCAGAAGAGCATAAATGGAGAACCGCGGAGAGACTCGCCCGCTCACATGGGCAATGACCTATGCGCTACTTTTTCCGATGTTAGATATGTACGATTTGGCTTTTTGATATGTATATCCAGATACCATACGCTATGTAACACAGTAACGTGACGCACCCATCCTGAAAATGTGCTTGGTTTGCAAGTCTTCCAACTGTTGCAATCCTGTATGTAATTTCTTCGTTCTTGCGTCCGAGGGACGCGCCAGATGGGTCTTGACATGGCTTGACAGGAGAAACGCACGATTTGGACTTCAAAGGTATGTGCAGCTACTATACGGTACACTTGGGAAGGGACATCACCAAGGCTTGCAACAATTGCTGGTTGGTCATTCCATTGTCTCATTCATTCCGGCTCAGCCGGTTCTCCAAGCTTGGTACGGGATTGCTCCAAAAAATGCCAGGTGCATAGATGGCCCACAAACCGATTTGCTCTCAAGCTAATATCCTCAGGGCCAGATTGGTCGGCGACCCCGACGCCAGTGCATTGCACACAGCACTTTCCAAATGGACCAATATTTGGAGGGCCGCACTGCACACTCGGGCGCTTTGGGGCTTGGATCAAGCCAACCACCCGGAAGAAGACCGTCTTGCAACTCACTGGTGGCCACATTTCGTTCTTCAACTATCCACCGCTCATCCTAACTCCGGCATGGTAACTCAGTCGTGGCGTCGCCTGAATCCTCCAAACCGTCCCTTTACTTCGAGGTATTTCTAGGCTCGGATTCACTTGACCCATTTCTTTGCTAGATGTATAGTGGCGAGATCATGACACGAAAAAGCTTCCTGGCTCAAATGCGCGAACCCAACGAGATGATCGCGACTATGAGCGAGCGCCGTACCAACGACACAATACAGATTATCGTCTTCTGCAAAAATTCAATTCGAGTGTTGTGGTTTTCTCTCCGTGATGGCGGGCCGAGTCGAGACAACGCGATCCCGAGATTTCTCGGGCCCTTGTAGAAGTTCGGAAGGAAGACTTGGTCGACGCGATCAATATGAGCCAGCGTGAATATCTGTGCATATGTCCGAGCTAAACGTAGTATCTCTTAGCCTTGTATAATGTGTTCAGCTACATCAGAAGCACATCAACGCAGAGCTGTGGAGAGAATCGTCCGTTCACGCGTACTTTGACCTGTACGCTATACTTTCCGATTTTAGATATTGCACAACTTGGTTTTGGAAAATTTTGCGATGTATATTGCCCTTGGGTGTCATCATATAGGACAAATGCCGACACAACACATAGTAATAGTATACAAGATGGCGCACCGTCACAATGTACCGGTTCGCTTCAAAAAGTCTTCCTCTGACCAACCATAGTAGTTCTTTAATTTTTTTCCTATTTCTCTCACACGCCATGCCTCCAGCGTCGAATCAGGATGTGCTGTAAATTTTCATAAGCGTGAATAATAGCACCACAGGACGAACTCAAAAAGCGCACGCTTGTGGATGGTGATAGACTGCAAGGAACTTCATATTATCAGACCTATACCCCGGGTGTGAGTAGAACTCACCTTGTCCTTTGGATCCGGTGGGTCAAAACGAACAGATGAGCCTGCTGTACTAGGATCATGCTTGAATCCCATGTCTTTCATGACCTGGTATAACATTGATGCCAAGGTATAAATAATACACGATGTCCTACTCACCTTGATGAAGTGCTCCCACCGCAGTGATCCAGCCTTTTCGCCCGCGTGAGTCCGCATCAACTGGTGCATGTACCCGGCCGTCTTTTTTCCCAGCTTGGAAAACCATGTGAACTTCTTGTTGGAGGTTGGATCGTTTTCATTTTCCTTTGGCTTCTTATCCTTCGAGCTGAGCTTTGAGAGGAATCCCCTTTTATCCGAAAACAGGGAGGCGTGGTCAGGACGGGACTTCGTCTTTTCTTTTGGTAAAGCCAGCTCCTGTAGGTAAGAATGGGATGACTGCGCAACTGTAGACCAGATAGGCAGCGATGCTGTCGACACGGGGGCAGAGGCATTGATAGAAGTATTAGATACAGGTGATTTATTTAAAGGCGCCTCAGCAGGGGTTTCGGTGAGTATACTCGAAGGAAAATCCTTCGGCGGAGTCGAGATAGTGGGCCTTTCGACAGGTAAACTTGAAGGGGGATGCTTTGGCGGGGTTACGACAGGAGGGACAGAATCCTCCTGAACTGTTAATAGTTGACTGGTCTTCTTTTTCTTCTTTTTTGGCTTCTTCTTCTTCTTCTTCTTCCCCCTGGCGGATGCAACATCCTCCTCATCCTCCGCATCCTCAACTGCGGGACGGTAGTCTCTTCTGTCTTCAGGGGTAGAAACTAAGAAGAGCGTTCAGGAAGTCGTGGTCACGTTCCATTGCCTACGTACCGGGCGGTGGTTTCTTGCTCGGGGTGGGTGGTGTGGGAGGTACTTTTACCACAGAAAAGTCAGGACTTTTAGTACGTTGCGCAGCGGCAGCAGGGGACTTAGTAGAGGCGGGGGTAGTCCCGCCCTTCCGCCCAAAGAGGCCTTTTCGTGGCTCGGCACGTGCGATTGAGCTGAGCTTCGGATCGGAAGAAAACACGCGCCCTGTTGGAATATTAGCGAAGATAACTCTAGAATACACTATGTAGTCATCTCGCCTCTTAGCGACCCAAGCAGTTTCAGGAATGGATTCCCCTTTCTTTCCTCTGCTAGTGCATCAAACTCTGGAACCTTGGACTTCGGATCGAAAAATTCAGGTATCTCCATCGCGGCATCCATTGCGTCCCTCAGCATCGACCGGTAAACCTCCTCTTCTTCCGAGTCGTAGTCAGTTTCGTCGTCGTCGTCGTCGTCGTCGTCACCATCATCATCGTCGTCCTCATCATCATCGTTCTCAGAAGGACACGCATCTTGGTCGTTCTCACAGGAACTGCTTGACACAGACTGGAGTTCAGGCATAGAATTGCCACTGTCCTCATCCGCGTGCCCATCCGTGATCGCTAGGGGCTTCTTTGGTTTCTTCTTCCCACTAGGTCTCTTTTGTCCAGTACTCTTCAAAAATGGCAGGAAGGAGAGTTCGTCGTCTGAGTCAGAATCGTAGGTGCGGAGGCTAGGCATATAGAAGGAGCTCCATTGAGGAGCACGTTGAAGTGCTTGGTCTAACCCCC
Source organism: Tylopilus vinaceipallidus (assembly GCA_038089215.1). Lineage (NCBI taxonomy): Eukaryota > Fungi > Basidiomycota > Agaricomycetes > Boletales > Boletaceae > Tylopilus > Tylopilus vinaceipallidus. The sequence goes on from JBBPKK010000068.1 coordinate 15,141, forward strand.
AAAGCGAATCGATAGACGAACCTGACGCTTTCTTGTAATTCTGACGGACGATCAGAAAACGGAGCGTGGGTAAACTACGAGACATACGAGATTTATGAACTTCCACATATTATCAAGTACGGTAGGATCCTTGGTCTTTTCCAAAGGGTCGATGAGGTTCTTGAAGTTGGCGTATGATTCTGATGCTTGTCTCGAGTAAATCTGTGCATCAAGCCACCTTTCATATGGCTCTGGCATATGACGAGGATCGTTTTTAAGCTTCTCGCCTTGGGGTCCTAAAAGCGAGCTCTCCAAGAGTTCTTGTAGTTCCAACGAAACCTTCATGCAACTTTCTGCGTACAGTACCCCTAGGAACACGAACGCAGCAACTTACAGATAGGTCGCCAACTGCGTCCCACATCGACTGCGGGAACCTCTTAGCTTCCCTTGGTGATTCATCAACGGCGTCGTGTAAGATATGATATAGTATTCGCTTCGGATATGGTGCTTTAGGGAAACATAACTCGATGATGATTGAGTCCAGGAAGGATTTACAAGCATCCTTAAGGCCTGCCCAGTCGAAAGCAACGGAGGGCACCCCTGGGCCCATGTTCTCTATCTCTTTGAAATATCGGGTATAGTGAGCTTAGGTGGACATTCAGCGTGGTCACCAAGGGAGGAATCGAAACAGCATACGCGCGGTCATGGCAAGGAGAGAGAAATGTGCTTGTCCAACGTCCACCAAAACGTCAAGTATATCACACAAGACCAAGTATCGGGCTCGCAAGCTGTCGTCTGCTTGGAGTTGGTTGCGGACTGTTGTGTCACCTAAACCTGATTTCTGCAGGTCACGGAGGATGCCGATGACGAGTTTCCATCCCGAAGCAACCATGTACGCATTATGTATCCTGACGGAAGGTGGGCGATACACATGTGATGTGGACCAAAAGTTATACCTTGTCGATATGACTGAAGCAACATGTGAAGTGTTCAGAACAGATTGTCGGTGATCTTTCGGGGACCTTGCGATCAACTCGGCCACGATCCTATCGTGGAACAAGTCAGGGTCCTTGAGATCAACAATGTCGTCGAGGTAGGCTTGGAGAGAGTGAGAGTTTGGAGAACACAACAGGGCGGGTGTGGCGAAGCATACCGTTGTATTGAGAATCAGCAATTCTGACGCACTTGTCCAGGTTAAAGGGTGCCATAAGGGCTGTGCGCGATTTCTTAGATACGAGGTCCTCTGGAGAAGCAATGAACAGCGGAGTCCCGACAGACGAGTCGAACGCTTACCTGCCAAAAGATCGAGCTTCTCTCTGCCAGTGATTCTCCCGGCGAGCATGATTTCCCCCGTCCCGCGGGCGCCATATTTTCCATTACGCAAGACGAGTGCACGGGATGTGGATGGCTTGAGGCCATTCTGATCGCGTATTCCGTGATACTTTGTCTGGACATGCCTTGGCCCAACAGGAATGAGATCCTGCGAGATTGGCTGTTTGTTGGGTTTCTTCTTGGACATGGTGGATCACAGAATGGATAACGAGGTCACACGTCCAGGCGGCGCAATCAACATCGCCTCCTCACACAGCCATTGAACCGGGCGCTCCAGGCCCGCTGTTGGGCCGATAGCTGTATTGAGTGACCTGCGCTGTCGATACAACACCCCCGTCCACTGCGACGCCGTGCACGCTGACTTACACCTTACCCCAGTCGTATTATATTAGTGAAGCCAACAGGGTATATCAGCAAACATCGTACGCAGGCTGCAAAAATAGCCAGAGTTCCGTGGATACCAACCCACTGCCTTCCTGGCATACGGTCAACTCACCTGGCCCCACTCTATAAAGCTCGGATCCCTGTGACTTCCTTCTCCTGGAGAAATATTCGTCCTTTTCCCTCCCAGCTGTATCTGCAGAGCAGCGCCCCCCCCGGGTTTACGTGCTTCGTCCACACCCATACGACCTTTGGTTCCACTTGGGCTGGCCCCGAGAGTCCTCTCTTTTACATCACCTTCTCAGTTTAAACCCGGACCCAGCATCGCACCCTCCAATGGGTAATTTAGTGTGGCATGACCTGAGTCGCCTCATCTCCATTGCTGCAAGCACTTGTGAGTCTGTTGTTTTCAGCCATCCCACCCCCATCTCATCTGACGACCGCATCAGATGCAGTATGGGCGAGTTTCTGGGGCATGCTCTTTCGCAAGTTCTTCTGGGACTTCATTGGCGGTATCCTCCGCAACCCGGGTGGCCTTCAGTTCGTCATTCGTCAGTCCCTTATCCTAATTACACTGACACACCTCTCCACACAGACCGTCCCCCAAATTCAATGTATTTATTACCGTCATTGTCAAAACTCCGATTATCCAGATTGTCACGATGGTCTTGGGCTTTTTCATGATTGCACTAGAATATCCCCTTCCTATCTTCAAGGGGTTTCCCGCACATCGTAGCATACCGCTAAGGGTCGTGTTGCTCATCCTGCAAGCATCCCTCGCGGTGCTGTTCTATCAGGTACGTCGAGTGGCAATGTCCTCGAGCACGTCTGATTATTGATCACATAATTCCCAGGGAACGAACGCTTCGCTCTGGTCACTCATAGCTGCCGTCTTCTATATTAGAGCGCTCACCCTTGGCGAGCGCATAGAGGGCCCAAAAGCTGATAAAGGGCGGGTTGGCCAGGTTTGAGGGCGATTCTCCCGCAGTGTGACGACCGCGTGTTCCATGTTACTTGCCACCGATCCAAGCCTCAGTCCCAGGCCTTCATTTCGGATATCATTGTTCCCAGTCAGTGTTAGTTCTTGTGTGCGTCTCGGGTACTATGTTCCCTCGTAGTTTAGTTTGTTGCTCTGCCTTGTGTACTATTAAAGACGGCGCTCGCACGCCACATACGGCCAGTGTGATCCGTGGCTACGACAGCTGGTACCAGACACCAGTTGGCAATCTGACGACCCATGATCGTGTCAACCATGCAACCATCCGACATCGTTGCTGCATTACCCGAGAAATTCAAGCTCGCGGATGAGTCCGGCGAACGAATCTTCTTCCCATCCGTAGTCTACGAGCACCAGGACGCCGGTCTGGAGGTGAGATTTCCTACAGTACCGGACGCCGACCCTTTATCCGACCTTTGTCGAGCCAGTTCGAGTTGCGACTCTGTACTGCGCTGCAAAAGAAACCAGTCGATCGCGATGCCGCCGGCCAACTCCCTCTTTCTTCAGAGCCCGGCGCCGTAGCGGCCAAAAAGAACCCGTTCGCTCCGCCCTATACGCCACAACTACACGTAGGCGACCTGTCCCTGAGAGACGGAGACGAGGTGTTCGACTACGTCGTCCTAGTGAGTGCTAGGGAAAGATGACTGTCTCACAAATCAGGACCAACCTGTGTAGGTGAACAAATTTTGCGTGGCCCCCAGCCATTTCCTGTTGGTAACCAAGGGTGCGCGCTGAAATGCCATGGATGATCGGTCAAGTTCATAGGGTGTACTGCGATCAGAGTTTCAACCCCAGACGTTGCCCCTGTTGCCACAGGATTTGATACAGACGTATCAACTCTTGCTCGCCACCCGACAGGTGAATAAGCATTTCATCGCTTTTTATAACTGTGAGTGTTCCGTCCCAACATGCGATCAAGGAACACAAGCCACATCAACGTATTAGGTGGGCCAAACAGCGGCGCCAGCCAACCACACAAGCATATCCAATTCATCGAAGTCAGCAACGAAGGCCCGCCCGTCGAGAAACTCGCCAGGAGGGCCACGCTCGAAGCATCTGGTAACTGAGTTCCAGGGTGTTCCATGAGGAGAAACTGAATGGGTCGCATACAGGGAAACCCTTCGCGATTTCTTCACTGCCCTACGCCAATCATGTGCTCCGTCTCCCTGCGCTCTCTGTCACCTCTTCTGTAGCTGAACTCAGCAAAGCACTGTTTCCCCCCTTCTTGTCGCTACTCGATCTGGTCATATCAACTGTGCGGCATGACCCCGATTATCCTGCTGGTTCCCCTTCTTACAACGTCATCCTTACTTTGGAACACATGCATCTGATACCTCGTCGTCACGAAGCCTACAAAGCCGAGGAGACACAGGAACTCATCAGCGTTAACTCGCTCGGCTTCGCCGGTATGCTGCTTGCCAAGAGCGAGTCCGAACTAGGGACCATGAAAAAGGAGGGGATCGGTCGAATCCTTAGGGGGGTGGGTCTCGGAAGTGTGCATGACTTGCAGGTTGCTGGCACGTCACTCGATGCACCAGGGGACGACGCGAACTGGCACAATGAATAGATTACATCGTACCATACAATGTCTGTCAACGGTTGAGGAGTCCCTTAACGCTCCACAAAGAGTCGAGGGACTCGAGCTAGGGAATGACAGCGTGAGTCATAAGGCACTGCCCTAACAGGTTTCCATGTTACCAAATGAAGGAATCCTTCCTCTCGGATGACTTGAGTAACAACGGTTTCCAGATCAATCCGGGACAATTCGTACAGAGAAGGATGCTTGCTCAGGGACGCAAGCAACTGCGATCTTTCGTCGCCCGTACTCACCGTTCCGGGTGGGTCTTGGGGCATTGGGTCGACAGAGTGCGTCACACGCTGCGGAACAGGGGGCGGAGGCATTGCCATGCTTTGGTCTGACGATGAGGGTTGCGATGAACTTGGTAAGGAGCTTGGGATGGCATCGCAGCGCCCGCGTTTGTTCGAATTGGGTACACGATCTCTGCGATGGCCCATCCGCGTCTCTGATCTGCGGGACATATCAGAGCATGTCACAAAGGCACTGTCGTCGGAGGAAAGGCTCGCGGCCATGGAGGAGAGTGAGATGGTGGAAAGGTTTTTCGGAGGCTGGTAGGGCACAGCCGACGGAACCAGCGGCCCAGAATCGGCGGGTGCGGGTGCGGGTGCAATACTTGGATGTCCAGTCGATTCAGCGACAGGTGCAATGCCTGAAACGGTCGTCGCAGCCAGCGGCAACGACCTCGAAAGCATCGTACCATGTGAATTAAGTTGGGTTGAATGAGGACTCGCTTTGCACGGGCAGACGGATTTGATGGCGTTGATGAACCGCGAGGTGTCCGGCGCATCCTTGAACGTGATTTGGAAGCGTCGGTATGTCTGACCAACAGAGTGTCAGTTTAAGTCTAACCACGGCCCCAAACTCGGAAATAACCCGCCGACTGAGAACCAAGGGGAAGTGTCCTTGGATGCAGATAACGGATGCCAACTACTGCGTCACGATACACTGCCTTGAGGGGGAGGCTATGGTCCGACTGAACGGGGATCGTCGGCAAGGATGAGAAGGACAAAAGCTCCAAGTCTTCCTAAGACAAATAGCATTAGACAGTCCTGCGACGGCACGGCACGAAAGACCTGCACAGTAACTCACGAAAATAACTTCCCTCTGATCGATGTACAAATCGCTGGCGTCTGTGTGTATGCTCCATAGTATCCTCAGACGCATAGAGACCAGTTGTCCGGAAGGTGATCTTTTGGCCTCGAGGTTGATCCTCATAACTGGATTGGTGAAATGTTGCCATTCGGACTCTGAGGGGGTCTGGGAGCTTGGAGACAGGGCGGACGGGTAAGAACGAGAGTACTTGCTAAGGACGTACGACGCAGTCGTGGTGATGGAGTGTGACATCTCCGGTCGGATTCACTCCGACAGCTGGCCTGCCATTTTACTGCGTTCCGATGGCCCGTTACACATACATGAGCTAGTATACATACAATATCCTCCAACCTAGTCGCAGTATGCACCTTCGCTTGCCGGCTTTTGTAACCGAGTCAGCAACGCGCGCACAAAGTCGAAGTAAACACTGCTCACCGCGACATCCCTCGCGTACCGGTACAAAATGCCTCTTCTTTCCTTCAACGCACTCTTACCCGAAACTTCCCATTCCCTCCTGCGCGCTGCCTTCTCATCCTCGTCCACTAACCAATTAATGGTTCGCGATGCCGCATCGATGATGATGCGGTCACCATCTTTAACGAGGGCTATAGGGCCACCCAAGGAAGCTTCCGGGACAACGTGACCTAGTGAGAGTAAAGGTAAATACGTGGAAATAGGGCCACAACACAAGACGAGATAAACCAATGATGAATCCTCTGGACGCCCCCGAGAAACGTCCATCGGTAATGAGAGCAGTCGAGTTACCAAGACCGGCTCCCACCAGCGCAGCAGTAGGTCCTGCGATCAAGCTCAATGAGAAAACGATTGTACGGTGTCGTTCGAATTCACCTAACATCTATACGAGAAACATTAGAAACATATGTGGTAGGCAGATCAGATAGCAGACCTCAGGCATCCCAGGTGCACCTTTCGGGCCTTGGTACCTAAAGATAAGGACAGTCCCTGGCTTGATCTCCCCTCTTTCGAGAGAGGGATAAAAGTCGTGCACACTGATGACCGGGTTAGCTTTATTCTGACGCTTTGGAGTATAGATGTAGTTACCTGTCGAAGCATTTGGCAACACCCTTCCATCTCCGAGTCAGAAACTTCGGCCATGTAGGTGCAAAAACAGACCTCGAATCTCAAGCCTTCTTTGCCAGTTAGCTTGGCGACAGCAGTTCCAGGCGCCAAGCTCCCACGCAGAACCGTCAAGTGGCCCGTGGGCTTGATTGGGTTCTCCACTTTCCTAATGACGTCCTGCGTTTCAAAGTCAAGTTCTGGCACGCCCTCGAGATTCTCTGCGAGGGTCTTTCCCGTGACCGTCATCTGACTACCATCGATCAAATTGGTGTGCTTAAGAAGGTATTTAAGCAGAGCAGGTATTCCACCGATCTTGTGTACGTCTTCCATGTAGTACTTTCCAGAAGGCCTCGGGCGTGCTCAGTTCGAGGTACTTTGACGGAACAAAACAAATACATACTTGAGATCAGCAATGTAAGGCGTTCGGTCAGAAACTTCTTGGAAATCATCGATAGTGAGGGGAACATCGGCTGCTCGTGCGATGGCGAGCAAGTGGAGTACCTTCTAGTTGTCAGACACGCGACCCGGGAACATACAATTTCATCTTCGACATACCGCATTCGTCGAGCCGCCAAGGATGTTGACAATAGTTATCGCGTTCAAGAACGACTGGCGGGTAAGGATATCTCTAGGCTTCAAATCCAGCTCCAACAGACGTTTCATGTACTTCGCGGCTCTGAAACACTCCTGAATTTTTTCTGTCGACCAGATATAGTCCGCAGGGTGAATATAATCTTCAACACGGGATCCTTAACTTGCCTGGGTAAACTGCTGGGGTACTAGAGGAATACGGCAAGGACATCCCTAGGACTTCAAGGGCAGAACTCATAGTGTTTGCTCTGCACCATCATTAAGGGGTTCACGCGCCTCCAAAATGCCGGGACGCAATCACTCACGTATACATTCCACCACAAGCACCCGGGCCAGGGCAGGAATGCCTTACCACGTCAAACCGTTCCTTGTCGTCGATGAGACCGACCGCAAATGCACCTGGTAATCCTACGTGCCATGCAGAGAAACGAGGCCAAGAATAACGTACCGTACGACTCGAAGGCGTCCGAGATGTTAACGGTGTCACCTTTCTTGTACCCCATTGCGGGACAATCAACATGACGAGTGCCCACTTGAATGGTTCCGCCATATACAATTATGGTAGGACGATTGTGACGTGCGGCAGCCATTAAAACACCAGGCATGTTCTTATCGCATCCAGGAACGGAGATGTTTCCGTCATAATGTTGTGCCTTGTGACGAGGGACCTCGGATTCGCATCATAGCATCACCACAATAAACATAGTTCAACCCACCAAAGTGACCTTATTTCATTATTAGCCACAAATGGTCAAGTTTAAAGAGAAAACTCACAGCCTCGACAGAGTCTGCAATCAGATCGCGACTAGGCAACCTGAGAATACGCACATTGATCAAAGCAACTAGTGGGCTTCACGAAGTCAATACGCACGAGTAACGCATTCCTGTGAAACAGAAGCAAAGACTCGGAAGTGCACCTCACGATGAGACAAAACGTACCATCAGTACCCATAGTGATTGCGTCGCTAGTAATCTTAATGAGATGAATGTTGTCAATGAGATTCCGCCCACAGACCTGACGCCGATGGTATTGAAGAGAAGGCCAACAAGGCCCTCCTCCTTGCAACCCTCTTTGATCTTTTTCGCAAGATCGAGCTTTTAAGCGAAGAGGGTTAGCCCAATTCGCGGCTGGTGTGCAGGGTCTCACAAGGTGCATGTTGCACGGATTGCCTTGAGCATGCTCAGGTCTGTGTCGTTTGATAACAAGATTCATACTCACCCTCCCACCAAACGGGTGAGATACCGATCTACGAGAGAAAGTAAGGCGATGCGATCTTACCTGAGAGCACCAGCAAGCTCATACCTGAGGCTTGTTCATATCCTCTTCGGTTAGCCCGGTTGCATAGACTGCCAGCCATGTATTAGAATATACCACTCGGAAGAGATTAGCTTTGCGAACGCATGGCTTGGGCTCCACCGCGGGCCTTGCACCTACCAGTCAGTAACCCGTGTCTTATCGCGTCAATTTACACAGGATAAGCCTACCTTGGTCTGCGTCAACTGACTAGAGATTTTGTTAAGCTGAACATTACTGGAAGCCCCGGAGGGCTTGGTAACGGTATGACTGGTGGTGGATGCTAATCAGTCGTCGATCTAGAAGGAAAATATTAGGAGCGTACATCTCGACGCCGGACATGGTCGGTGATTGTGATATCGGGACCACTCGACTCCTGTCTAGTGACTTATAAAGCTTGGACCGGTCCGGGGCGTCGGTTCGCTTGAGTGCCCCATGACCAGCACGGACACCCTGCCAGATTATTTAAATTCAATGTATTTTCTACCCATCACGCCCCGTGACGGCGGCGTCCCGTACAGGCCGAATCCTTCACAAAAATCCGATTTGATGGCATGGTTTCGATCCCCTCGTTCAACAACAGCGGGATTGACTCGTAGGTTCGTGCCAGGCTTGGCAAGTTAAGTTATCATGGTCTGAGACGCCGTGTTAAGCCAGGAGCTTGATGAAATGACACTCTTCCTTCGATCCTTCAAGGTTAGTACGCGAAATGAAGCTGCTGCTATAGTATACTATTTGAGAGGATGCGGCACGAACCGCGGACGTACACAAGCGTGATAGAAGGGAAAAGAGAAAAGACCACAGGATTAACCCAAGGGCTCAGCTAGTCCAGCATCTACTCCTAGCATCAACTAGGTTGCGTGTCTAGAAATCGAAGCCATGCTGTCGGAAAAGGTTCAATGCAGTGTGAGCCTCCGGTTTAGCCAACTCTGCTAGGTCGTTACGTTCCTTCGGAATGGATGTATTAAAACAAGAGACAACAATGATGGTTCAGCTCACCATCTGTAAGAAGGCGCGTCGTAGAGTAAACCAAAGCTGATTGCTCGTTTGTCTATCTCCGGTGGACTCCTGCAACTCCAGCGCACTAAGAAAATGCTCCGCAGCTTCTTTGTGGGCACCGATGTTCAGACCTACACAACTATTGGCATCATTCAAATAGACTAAACTGGTCTTCTTACAGGCAACTCCGACATTATAGATTGCACGCGTGTACGTCGGGCGGAGACGTAATGCTTCTCTGTAGGCGCCGAGAGCCTCTTCGGGCTTATTCCCATTAGATAAAGAAGAACCAAGCCGATTCCATAGCAGATAATCCTGTCGACGTGACAACGTTGGTGACATTCCAAAATTAAGGCAAGGCTCACCTGAGGACGTTGAGACAATGCACTCTCGAAGCAATCCTTCGCGCGACCGTACTCCCCTTTGTTGTAAAATAGGACACCAAGCCCTACTTGAACGTCAGGCTCGACTATACCCTGATCATACTGCTGCCTTGCAAGCGCCAGAAAGACAGCAGTAAGGCGCTCATGGGAGTCCCATATTGCGTTAGATCGAACGGCTGTCTCAACGTCATCATCTATCGGGAATGTCGGAAACCGTGCATGCAACCAGCGCCAGAGCATGTGATATGACGCCCGGTCATATGCCTCGTTAGTAAACGATATCGCAAGGGACTAGAAAAAATAGATGAATCGCATCACCAGGGGTTAGAGACGTGGCACATTCATACCAACATGCCCGCTCCGTCTGCCCCAGCGGCATCTGCTCTGCGGACTCCTTCCATTAGAGCGCGCATGCCCTGCTCTTCGCGTTCATCCATGCTTCTGATTTCCCCTAAAAGTATCCAGGCCTCATATCCGCGTTCACCCAGTTCATCTGTCTGTATGGCAGCTTCTAGTAGGAGCGCAGCCTCCGATAATGACCCGTTGCGTTCCAAGAGTGCCTTCGCCTCGCTCAACGGAGAGGAGACGGATGTAGAGGGTCGCAAGAATGGGTTGTTTGGGTCTGCTCGATTTTAGCATCCATACGTACGAAGTACGCGAAGCGAGTCTCACCGAAAACATATTCACCGAGAATCGGGTATCCGAGTTCATCGAATTGGGGATTGTCATTCACACTGTCGCTGAATTCACCTAGTCCGCTCTCCCATGCATCCTGTATCGTCCCACCATAATCTTGCTCCAATTCCTCACGCTGGACCGTCATGCGTTGATTGAATTCCGATTCCCAAGTCGCTAAATCTACACCTTCGGGGAGTTCATCAGATTCTTGTAGTTTCTGCCAGTCCCTGATACAGCGTGAGATCACAGAAAGACACGTGTACACAAAAACAAAAACCAACTCGAAGAATTCTGTGTTAGGTTTAACCTCCTCGGATGTTAACTCAGTAGCAGAACTTGTCGGGTCAGCGATTCTGAGCGACGCAGCGGCTTGTGCAAATGCGGCCTCGAAGCCTGCGTCCTGGGCCTTGGACTTTCCTTTGTCCGAAGACATCGAGTGAAACGTGGGGCTGAAATTTTGGTATAACGCAGGACCAACCAACCCGGGCCCATACATGCTGGATGGCGTGGCATAGTTGCGCTGAACACCGAGCCCTGCGTAAGGCCGTTGTACTTGTCCAGTCAGTCTCAGGGACTGTACCAAAGTAAACGTCTGTAAATACCTTCCGAGATTTGTTGCATAGACTGCTGTGCGGAAGGTCCTGCAGTCGCTTGAGTAGGCACACCACTAAATTCGGAAGTCCATGGGTTTTGTGTTGCGTTGTGCTGGAGCACCGTTTGCTGTTGCTGAGCTAATTCTCTGGCCCAAGCTCGATTGAGATCGAACCTTCCGTTGATATCGGGAAGACGATAAAGCGCGACATCGGAAGGTGTGGTCAAGAGAGTGAGAGACGGGGCCGGCGACGTCGTCGGTCCTCCAAAAAACTGTCTTGCCATCTGGGCATCCTGTTCCACGGCTTGGACGGGTGCACTCCCGGGCAAATGTTGTAACTGCATGAATGCTTCAGTGAAACTTACAGGGATGGAAAAGACCATCCTACGCGAGATGACGAAGGTCCTGCGACTCGATCCTGCGAGAGCGTTATAACTGATTCCCATACGTGGACCAGGAGGTACTTACCTGTTGCAAACTCCTATCGCCCTCTGTGTGCTTGAGGACTTGCGCCAATGGATTGGAGGGCACGGCACACTCTGAGCCAGATATCAACCCTTGTAACGACATTTGCGAGAAAGGTGGTGGGCGGGGCCCGTCACTGGTTCAACGTTCCCGGCCAGTGAATCACGTGCTTCGAAGTACACCGGCAATCGGACCCGGTTGTTTCGCCCCCACCGTCGTCATGCTCCGCATCAGAACAGCTGCGTTCAGCAGGGTGCTTGCTAGAAGATACGCTACGTCTCCGTCGCCGCATGCGCTGGTATTCTTGGAGCATCGGGATGGCGAACTTGACGCCGCCTCCCTCTCCGCATTGACCGCCGCTGCCCAACTCGGTGGCAAGGTGACCGGACTCCTCGCAGGCGCCCCGGACCAAGTCCCAGGCATATTAGACAAGGCAAAGAAGCATGTCTGCCCATCCAGATTTTACTGCGCCTACTGACCAGCGCATTGTTCCAGGATAAAGGGACTAGACACCGTACTCCATTCTGCCTCCCCGCAGTATTCCACGCCATTGCCAGAGATCATCGCCCCGCTTTTGGAAAAGATCCTTTCTGATGGCTCCTCGTTCACCCACGTCGTCTCAGCCCATTCGCCATCCGCCAAATCCATTCTGCCCCGAGTCGCTGCAAAACTCGATGTTCCGACTGTGTCCGATATTACGTCGATCGAACACGACGCTTCTTCTAACAGCACGACGTTCGCTCGTCCGATTTACGCAGGCAATGCTATTTCAACGGTTCGAGCACCGTCCTCGATACCGATCAAGTTCTTCACGGTACGGTCGACCGCCTTCCCCGCTGCCATGCCCGGTGAAGTAGAAGCCACAACCGAGGTCCTTGATCCTGTGGAAGTTTCCGACTCTCCATCAAGCCACATCTCTACTTCGCTGAGCAAATCTGATCGCCCCGACTTAGGGGTCGCTGCGCGAGTCGTGTCTGGTGGACGGGCACTCAAGGATGCCAAGATATTCAAGAACACCCTATATCCTCTTGCCGATGCGTTGGGGGCAGCGGTCGGCGCTTCGCGAGCGGCTGTTGACGCGGGCTACGCAGACAACTCGTTGCAGGTCGGACAAACTGGTAAGGTTGTTGCACCTGAGTTGTACATGGCACTTGGAATATCTGGAGCAATCCAACACCTCGCTGGCATGAAAGATTCCAAACTGATTGTTGCCGTCAACAAGGTAAATATATGCTTTTTTACGGCATGGCAATGCCTAACGTCATGAAGGACCCCGATGCTCCAATATTCCAGGTAGCTGATGTTGGGCTTGTGGCAGACCTCTTCGAGGTCGTGCCTGAGATGATAGAGAAGCTAAAGTAGCGTCGTATGCTGGTATATTTCTGTGCCACATAATGCTAGTCCATAAGTACTGCTGAAGATCGCATGCGACGCCAACATCGCCGGCACATCGACCCTAGGCAAAAAACCGAAACGAATTGCTCTCTGGCGGGGAGTCGAACCCCGCTCTTCCGCGTCACTCAGCGGAAATACTAATGACAGGCGGATGTACTATCCGATATACTACCAGAGATGACGACTTTTTTTATCCCCAGAAGAGTATAACTGGATGTGCTGCGTGAGGGGGCTTTGGCTGCTAGCGCCGTCACAAGCGTCGGCATGCCCTTCTATCAACCGCTCGATCCTACGTACAAGCTCCCAGGAAGGGTCCTTCTTGTGGTATGTATCATACCGCGCCCTTCGCCACGATCTCATTGACACGATCCTTCGCACAGCCCATCGTATCTGTCGGAAATGTAGCACAACTAGCGGCCGACCTCCTCATCACATCTTTCGGGCTGAATCGCATGGGCGTATTTGATCCAAAACATTTGGTTCCGGTGGTCGGCGCACGCGAAGACGGCACACCCGGTTTGACGACGCCCATCGAACGTAAGTGGCTGCCCATGCACCTTGCTTGTTGAGACGTCTGGACGGGTCGTGTTCGGGGCAGTCTTCGGTGAGGCGAGCAGCAAGATCGCGGTCATCCAACAGCGTTCCCCTGTGCTCAAGGTATGCTGCTGCAACCGGCTGATAATTCTCACCGACCAATTCTCCCCGGCAGTCTTATAAACAACAATTCACTGATGCACTCCTCGACTTTATCCGCGATTCTGGCGTATCGGCAGTGATCTTCATGGGTGGCGTCGATACGACTGACAGAGCAGACATGCAAATGCTGTAAGTGCTCGAGGATCTCGATGACGCACTGACCATGATCTTCATAAATTCTTCGGAATAGCACGCCAACAACGTACATCCAACCACCGGTTTCACCACCCCTGGCTGGTGGTCCATTTGCTTCCCTCTCCGATTTACCAGTCCCACCCTATTCTTCCCCATTAGCCCAAGATCACCGTTCCGAGGGCAGTTTTTGGCAAGTGCCATTCATCCCAGGTGGCGGCATTGCCCGCAGACTACTATTATCAATCCCTGATTCATGGCAAATCCCAACCACATGTCTATTGCAATACGCCATGGAGGGAGATAACAGGTTGGATGCACAACTCCTTGCAACAGTGGTGGCAAAGGCGCTTGGAACAACAGTCATCCCTACCTGGACGCAACCGACAGCATGGGCTCATGGTCTTTTTGGCACGCCACATGACCAGACGCTATATGGCTAACGGTCTCGACATTCACACCACAGCAAATCGTGTTTTAGATACAAAAGCGTTATCGCTTTGCAGTAATCCCAATCCGATCGCGGCCTTTTCGCTTTGCGGCCCGAGATAGTGGTAAATAGGCGTAGGGATCCAGCTTCCCCTTTTTGACATCACCTCCCGCTTTCTGTACAACATTGTTACCATTGATACTATCGGCACGAATCGTTCACCTCGAAAACATACCTTGGCCTTAAATTCGTGGCCAAGCTCGAGCCTTGAACGTCGCTTGTTCATTTTCGGCCCAGCTGGTGTCTCGGCATCAGCCATCTCAATATCCCCATCGGCCTCCTCGTCTTCTCGTCTGCGTTTCTTGGTATCTTTATTAAACTTGATACGTCCGTTGGAGCCGCGCGTAAACCCATCCACGGATGTGAGACTTTCTCTGTAGGCATTCCCTGACACGTGCTTGGCAGCTCTGCGAGCGCTGACCTCGATGTCGGAATCGGACTCCTCTCCGGGAATGACCAGCTTCCCGTTCTCTTCGTCAGTCTTGAAGCGATTGGCGTCCTGACCGGGTTTTCGCCTGCGGCCAGTTTTCGCGTCTGCATGCACGCGTGTCAGCCAAACCTAACAGGGTTTGTCACGGTACGCACTCGTAATTCGCGAGATGGCGCCTTGCAGAAGATCCATGGGTTCGTCGTCATCTACACGAAGGCGTAATCCATGCTCGCTGCCCTTGTGTTTAGAGCTGCCTTCACGGTGTGCGGGTTCTTCGTCGTCATCCTCGTCGAGCTCGCTCTCACTTCCGTAGAGGACGTCTTCAAAGGCGTCGCCAGTCGCCCCCTTCCCAGAAGGTACCTGAAAAACGGATCAGGAATGGGTAACACGACGGGAGAATGCACTACTTCTTCCTCATCCTCCTCATCCCCGCGCGCTTTTCTGCGCTTGGCCCTTTCTTTCCGTTTCTTGATGTTGATGAGGACCTTGGAGGCTTGCTCTTCTCCCGCAACTTGGTATACGTCGTCCCATCCAAAACGTCGTATCATGCGCTCGAAAATGTGACGCACTTTTGCTTTGAAGTGGTTCTTGTGATCATGTGACCAGGCCAGAAGCGCTGGGACTAACTGGCTCAAATGTGGCCGGAGGAGGGCAGGGGATAGCGTATGGATCGCGAGTTTGACATAACCGAGGGTTGACTTCACGATTTCGCGATTCGATGAAGACAAGAAAATGAGAAGAGTCTTAAAGATTTCGTTCTGCATCTCAGAACCAATGGTATCTACACAACGTAGCACTTCAGCAGGACATACATGCGAGGCAGTGTTGCGCAGACCTTTGAACTCGAAGACGAGTCGCGACATCGCAGTCACAGTTGCGCTGATCATATGAGGTGTTGTCCCGGCCAAACCACCAGCGACCATGGTCATGTACTCGTTTATGCTGGCGTTCGCTGAACAGCGTAATGAGTATCGTCGTGTCCCCGGCAGAGTTGCCTGAATATCGGAGCACAAACCTTCAGGAACAACATCTTCGTCCATACCATCAACCATCTGTCTCAAAACTAGGCCGCCCTCGCTCATCTTGTGTCCCATACAAACGATCACCTCAAAGGCAGCGAACCTAGCCTTTTCGGAAGGCTCTTTTGTACCCAAAACAGCCTCTGGAATCAAAGACGGGATAACGTGTAGTGAGGTTGGTGGTATATATGGTATGAGGTTGGTGAGTAGCACAAAACGATCCTTTTTCGCTGCTGGCAATAGACCTGCAGTGAAGGAGTCGAGTTGCTGCAAAGTAGCAAGCGTATCGGTTTCAACTTTGCCACTACTCAACACTTCGACAAGAATTTTGTAGCCTCGCTTTTGTACGCCGTTGTCCGTGCAGCATAACACTTCGTTGGACATGCAAATCCGCATGAGCGACATCATTTCTTGCGTTTTCAACCAAGGCAGAAGTAGTATGAGTAAATCTTGCGTCATGGTAGTCACATCTGCATTCTGCTGCACGTCAGGTGCAGCAGTGAACTTTTGAAGGTTCTGCTGGAACAACTCGACGACCTTGCGATACGCTTTCGAGATTTCCTTTGAGTCAGCAATATTCGCCCAGGCACTAATCACATCGCCGACAAAGCCTCTGCTGTCCCTGTCGACGCTGCCAAACACGTTGAAGAATACGGCAAACCAGCTTTCCACCTGTGTTTCTAGGAAAGTGATATTCCGATTCGCTTCCTCGCGGGTGATGGAACCTCCCAAAGCGGGTTCGGTGACGTCTTCCGGCTCAGCTTGAGAAAGGGCGAGATTAGATTGAACCAGGCACTTGAGGCCTTTGAGCACTGAGAGTCGAAGCTGGGGTTGTGTATACAAAAGTTGAGATAAGAGTTGAGAGAAGGCTGGGGTAAGTGCCTGTAAAACAATAAATGAAAGATTATAAAGAGATACAATATTCAGATACTTGCGTCCTTGACGTCTGGAGGAGAATCACAATATCCTGCAAAACCCACCCAAACCTGGGAAATGAGCACGCTCCAAACCTTTGCTTCGGACTGCCTGCCGTCAACCTCGGCTTTGTTTTGAAGGTTAAACATCCGTTCGCTTAGAGGAACAAAGTAAGAGACAAAGTGTCCCAAGGGAGAAGGATGCGGCTGAGCAAGCATCGGTAACAAGAAAGCGCGGGGTTCGCGACCTGCTTGACTGCGAGAGAGTTCAGTCAACTACAAAAGCTAGGGACGAGTCACGAACCGATCCTGGGGTTCAAGGTTCAACGGCAATGCCTCCAGTACGACCGCAGGTCCCATAGTTTTCATCGCTGTCAATATGACACTATCTGCAGCCTCCTTGTGTTCAAAGTTCTTTTGAGCTCGGAGGTCGGCTATCTTCTGTACCAGTGGTAAAAGCAATATCTCGGCCGCGAGAGTTGGTTTGGTGTCCTCCAGGCGCATATTGAGGGCCGATATTAGCGAAGATGTCACACGCAGCAACTCTGGGATGGCAGATGCGTACGCCAGGGTATCCAAAGCATTCGTAATCTGCGCAATGGCGCCCCTGACAGGCGACTTATCATCTAGTGGATCCGTCACGGCTGCACGAGCCATGGACGATGTAATGCATTCAGCGAGTGATTCCAGTGCCTGTGCAACCCCTCTCCGTGTTTGCGCATGGCTTGTCTCGAAGAATGACCACAACATCCTCCAAACTTTGTTGAACTCCTGCGACGATGCCTTTGGATCCACAGCGCGATAAGCAAGCATAACGTCTCCCAAGACTTGCAACCACGACGGAGTTACGTTGACGTCTGACTTTGGGGGTGGAGACGACAATACGGCGCGCAGCACTGCGGGAATGTGCTCTGTACCACTTTGCGTACCGGAGTCGACAGAAGCCGAGAGCAGATCAGAAAGGATCGAGTAGGAGGATTGTGACAAATACGGGTTCCCGAGTCTGGGCAAGCTGAGAAGGACGGTTGTAATAGGTGGGATGGCCTTTTCGCGCCAGTCAGGGCTAATTTGAACACTGGAACACATCGCTTACATCGAGTGGGAGATTGGGTAATATGGGACGCAACAATGTGAGAAGGCGGATGGCATTATCCGCCGAAAACTCGTTTGTGGTGGATTTTGATTTCTGGAAGACGCCGGAACTGGCTTGGTGAAGAGAGTTTTGCATCCAGTCAGCTACGCGTTCGGCATATGGATGGCGTAGAAGCGGGCTGGGTGGATTGGACAGCACATCGCTGACCAAGTCAATCGCTCGCTTGCGCACTTTCGGCCGGGGATCTAGACACAGTTGCAGGACGGTTGCAAAGGACTGGCGCACTACCGGTGTGTCTAATTGGGAACGGTCAAGCGCATGGAAGATGGCGTTGTACAGGGTGAGTTGAGACCTGAGTGGAGGTGCATGGTCGGAAAGAGAGGGAAACAATGGTGCGGTAAGAGAGAGAAGGGTGCTCAGATTTGACTGGATGACCAGACGGGGCACGAAGGGTGCCACCAAGGCGAGGAGATAGAGAATCGCAGGCAGGACATCGCCCTCGCTCAGCGCGGTGTCTTTCTTGTGTAGAGTGGCGTCAAGGGTGGTGGTGAGTGCGGCGACGTAGGCGGTGGGTGTGCGATCTATGCGGGTCTCTGTCAAGGTGGACTCGAGTGCGCGGAGGAGGGTCGCTGGTGTCTTTTGGTGGGGGAGGGAGGAGGAGATGTGCGGTCGGATTTTGGCCAGCGCGGTCTCCATGATAGAGCTGCGCTGAGCTAAGCCGAGCGCATGCAGCCCTCGACCTGACCCGAATGGCCGCTGGCACCCCGACTCCCTGGTCCTACATTCTCATCCGGTGCGTCCTTGTCCTCCTCGTCTTCCACCCGCCCCGAGTCACCGTCCTCGCAGCCTCCTCTTCCGTTTCGTTCTCAAAATATTCTACGGGTCCATCGTCGTAGAGAACACGGAATACATCCCCAAGACGGGAGAACCTTGGTGAGAGATGCGAGTCCACTGTGGCCCTGGACCGACCGTGATCCAAACCCAGCATCGTATGCGCAAACCACAGCAACTCCCTGACTGATGCTCTGTGTGTCAACCCCACCCATCCCCGTCCCCTTGCTTATTACGCCTCCCGCAGCATCCTAGTCACCACCATCCCCCCCAGCGTAATGACGATCAATCGTATCATGTACGACTGCTCACCCACATTTCTTAGACGCGCAACATGTTGCGTTTAACAGCCAAATCTACACAATTCGGGCGTAAGACGTTCACTAGCTGGTTGATCGAGTCTGCCGGGACGGTTCCCATAAGGAGACGCAAGGACTTTCCTGAAGGGGATGTCGACAACACTGAGGTGATGGAAACCCTCATGGAGGTCGAGCACCCAGTCCCTTGCTCGTAATGTCGCTCACTTGGCTCTCACAGGCGCTCGAAGCTGGTGATGCCGTGTGTTTATTCCCGGAGGGCATGAGCCGCTATCATCCTACTATAGCCCCTTTAAAAACAGGCGGTAAGTCCACCCATGTCGCCATCAACCATATCCGCTGAATCAGTCATTTTCAGTTGCTAGACTCGTCTCTGATGTTTTAACACGAAATCGCGATGATCCCGATTTCTCCATATCTATCCTCACTTGTTCCATGACGTACATGTAGGTAATCATGCATATCCAGTTTTCGTCTGCCACTCAACTTTGAAAGGCATCGACAGCATTTTCGCTCCGACGTCTTGGTTACTTTCAATCCTCCCATGAAATTCACACCAAAGGCGCGTATCCGCACGCTTTCCTGAATTTCTTCTAAATCTACGTATAGAACAACCCAGAGCTCCTTGCTCCTGTAGAGTTCGCCAGTGTCCGAGATGTCACAGCGCGAATGCATCACCTTATCAGTTCTCAAACTATCGACGCACCTTCCTGGGATCTAATTCGGTCTGCCAAGCTTGCCGCTCGTATCTATGTTCCGCTCGGGACATCGATGACTCTGGGTGACTTTGTCCGCGTAACACGGACATTCGTTGAAGCATTCAAGCTATCTGAAGCAAAAGGGGGCGAGACTGACCAACTCAAAAAGGAAGACGACGAGATTAATGGACTTCGTGCTGATTTGAGGGTAAGCCGGCTGGTCTGACAAGGGATGTTCTTTTTTCTTTACATTGTTCTACAGCGGTATCAAGACAGGCTTGTCTACTGGAGCATCAAGGACGACCGTATCCGTCGGCCGCTGCACCGGCGTACGATTATACTTCGGATGTTCATCCGTCTGACGTGGTTCCTTTGCCTGATATCCATATCCCTTCCCGGACTTGTATTATGGGCGCCTGTCTTCATCGCGACATTTGTCGGGGTCCACAATTTCAAGAAGAGCGGGCCGATCTGGGACACGTGGGACGAAATTGCCCAGTACAAACTCGTATATGGTCTCTTCTCTGGGGTATTCGTTTGGATTGCATCCGTCTTGCTGACTTTCCGCTTCGCGACGATCACTGTCTTTATCATCCCCGCACTGATGTGGATGACGTTGAGATGGCTGGAAGACGCAATCTCGGCTTTCAGAGCGTTCACCGCTTTGTCACGTTTGTTATGGGTGGGACCAACAACATTGAAGGAATTGCGCGAGACAAGGAATGACTTGCATTCACGCATCATGAACTTGGCGGTGGGAGCTCTAGGTCTCCCACAAGACCCGGAGAAATTCTTCTTGGAAAGTGGAGGTCGGGAGAAGGGGCGAGTGAAAAGTACTTGGGAAAGTGGTGCCAGCTACTTTTCTCTGCGGCGGCGGCGAAAGAGGGATTGGAACGAGACACTGCGATTATATGACCAAGTAGACTATCCGGACGAGCGACTGTGACGGATCCGACGACATTTACGAGTTTGCATTAATTAATCATCGTTTGGGCATTGGCAGCGCATCATCGACAAGGTCAATTGGACGGAGGCCAAGTCCAAGAGTGGGTATGGACGTGGGTTTTGGCGTATGCACAATGGTTCGGTGGGGACAAGATAAAATAGGGGCACTCCAGAGAAGACAGAGGATCTAGCCAAAAAAAAAAAAAAAAAAAAGAGGCAGAACGCATAAAAGAAGAGTACATTCATCCTCTGATCGGCTGATAGGCTCTGTTTCCGGCGGCCCACTTGTGACCACGGTCCGCAGCAACACCTGTCACGATGACAGCGAAGCCAACGAGAATTCCGGCGACCCAGGAGATGATATTGAACACGTAGCCCAGTCCTGATAGCAATGAATACTTATCGAGCATGTCATGCCAAAACAACTCACCGGGTCTGGCATGTTCGAACGCATAAAAAGCGTTCTTGCTGTAGACTTCCGTCACGAGGACGAATGTGACAAACTGGAAGACGGCTACAAAAGGTTGGTACACATCAGGTCACAACGGAGCGGTGGGGTACATACCGTGGAGCAGGACTAGGCCCGCAACAGCTCTCCAGACCCTACGGCGCCTGGAATGTGTGCTCACGCCGATAAGCAGGGCAGCCAAGGCCATGGAAGCAAAGCCGATGCCAAGCTCAGTGAAGTACTGAGCGGAGACCCATTCGGCGCAGGGAAGACGATTTTCTTTTTCGCAGCGGTCTTGGACCCTGAGAGGAAAGGGGCGACATTCAAAGTTGGAGTATTCGAGACGCCCATGGGTTGGACCAGGGATGCTGACAACGGAGCGTTCGCAACGTTGCATCAGACCGTAGCGAATGGTAGATGTTGCGTTTGGGACGTCAAGATCATAAGTCGTGACAAGCCTTCAAACTAAGGTGTCAGGTTTGGAGACTGACGGAGAACACATGTTTCTGGCGAACCAGTCGGGGAGACGTGCAGACAGGATATTCTTGGGAAGGGTGAGGGGTGGGCTGCGGAGGGGCTGCGGGGGCTTACGATGACAAGGACGACGAAAACAGCGATGAAGGTGACCACGTAGGATGTTTTCCTCATGGCTGGGTGCTAGTGGAAGGGGAGGTGCAAAGCTGGTTGGAGACCGAGCATTTATGCGTCCCGCTCCACATCACGAGCTTACATAAACGTAGCGGCGATGTGATTGGCTGGGGTGGCTATCTTCTTATCGCGCACCACTCGCACAAATCTCTCTGGCACGGATAATCGACCCGAAGCTGCGTGCGGGCACGTTCGTGCAGCCAGGATGGCGTCCTTGTCGACTAGTGGTTAACGTGGAACACCAAACCGTGAAGCCCGAGGTTCGAATCCTCCCTGGGACATTTTTTGCACGCGTCTTCTCGGGACCGAGACAAAGCGATGGGATGCCGCGAACGATGCGAAGGTGTGGAGCCAAGATGGATTCATTCAATGGGTGCCAGTGGAGCGCTGCCACAGCAGCATGCTGCAAGCAAGTACTTGTACTGGGCGCTGTGGGAAACAATGAATTTTCCGACTCCGGTTTGCGATTGCACGGCCATCCTCGAGCAGCCTCGCCCTTCGTCAACGTCGTCGGAAACGGCGAGCATTTGATTTCATCCGTCGACTCGGACGAGCGCGTCCTTCCACAACCGTGTCCGCAATCAACCACACCCAACACCCTCCTCAGCCTCATTCCCACCAGGCCACTTGGCTTGCACGCACTCCCCCAACCGTCGTCTTCTGGCTCATGAGCTTATCCTTCGGCGGTCTCGGTCTCCTCTCCTCATGGACTCCCATACGCGTCTGGGATCAATCCGTCCACACTAGACCTGGCTTTCGATCCTTCATCTGTGCTCTTGTCGTCCTCGCAGTCCTCCTCATCCTCGGTAAGCCTTTCCCCCGTCTTTTCCGTCTCTCCTCTAACCGCGGCCGCCACACCACCTCCCCATCATCAGCATACCTCACCAATCCCACCGAAACATCCTTCAGAACTTACCTCACCGAACAGTCCTTCCGCCAACACCTCAGTCACTTGGATGATCTGACAGACGACTCTCCAGCCGACCTCGATTACTCCCATTCGCGTTCGCGCCCACACAGCTCTGACCCGGTAGATCGTGCAACCCTTCCTTTCCATTTCGCAAACCGTGCTTCCGTCTCACTCCGCACTCCAAAGCATGTGTTTCATAGCTTCGGCATTTGCACAATTGCCACAACCAGAGGTGCTGCTGTCCCCACTGGCGGCCGCAGAGCAAGTGGTACCCGTCACGACCCACATCGCTCGGATCTGGATAGTTTCGTTTCTTCGGATTCTTGGTTCATCGGTGCCTTTGGACGTTGGTGGCGTGGCGGTCTCGTCGAGTCCTGGTGTTATGATGCCATGATTCGTTCCAAGGACGCTCAGGGCTGGAGTTCGGGCATTCTTGGTTTCAAGGCACTGGACAAGTTTCACGACTATGACAGTATGTTGCGCACGAAAACCCTGGCATTCTCGACGTCTGACACTTGACTAGGCCTCCCGTTTTCCAAGTTTGCACCATGTCCTCGTCCATTATTGCGTGGCGCACCACCCAAACTGCGTAATCGAGAACGTTCTACCCAGCGGTCCGGCTCTGCCCCACATCGCAATTCGTCGCCGCCACCACTACCGAAGTCTGCATCTCTCCCTTTGCATGCTGACCATCGCCTCCATGATTTCCTGCCAATGGCTCCGCAATCGTCTCACTTGATTGCGGACCCGAAGCGTGTCGCCGTTCATGCTCCTCCAGTCGCACACACCATCTCTCGCACTCCCTCGAATTCGGGATCATCTGATCATTCCCCAACCATCACCGAAGTGTTGAGACAAATAGCGGTTGCCCAGGCGTCTGTCCACGACCTTCAGAGCCAGCTTGAGGAGGCCCAGAATACCGCCAACCAATCACGCAATACACTCGAAGCCGAGCTTGGCGATCTCCGTTCACGAAGACGGGAAGAGGATCGCAGACGTACGGACGGACGTGCTCGTGCCAAGACCTTGGAAGACGCCAGGCGTCGAGCAGAGATAAGCAAAAAAGAGGCGGAAAAGAAGATGAAAGCTGCCCGTAATGCCAAGGGTTCCGCGATGCGTAAAGTGGAGGAGCTGGAGCTGGAAATTCAACGGTTGAAAGAACGAATGGAACATGATCACAAGGTTCTTACTGCTGAACCAAGTGACGCCGATAGAGCGGAGGAAGAGCAACTGATCTCCGAGTTGGAAACAAAGAGGAAAGAAGTGCGAGTTGCAGAGGAGATCGTTGTTGTGCTGAACACCCGTGCACGGGAGCTAGAGGAGAAGATTGAGGAGAACAAATCGCGACTCCTTGCTGCGCAACACCGCGCTCAACTGACGAAGGCATACCCAGATTCGTTCGACGCCGGCATTGGGAACGGCGATGTCGTGGATTGTGGTCAAGCGGATAATCCTACATGGTCCTCGTCTTATAGTCCGTTCGACGTTCCCTTGGACGATGTTCTGGCATCGTCGATGGGTTCAGAACGCGTGCGAGGCGACACTAGAATGGAATCGAGGGATGTTTTGCACTCTTCGGAGCGTGCAGGGCTCTCTTCGGGTGCGTTTTGAATTACCATCGCCGCGAATGGTCGTTTAGATGTTGCTGCAGTTCATGCCCAGGGTTATGCCCTCTTCGATGTCGACATTTCCGGTGTTGATTCAACGTCATTATCGCCACCTTCCTCTGGTCACGGACATGATGACTACTTGCAACCCGGACAGGCTTCCCGATTCTCACCTCTTTGTGATCCCCCAACTCCTTCTGCAGCACTGATCCCAAGTAGCTTGATCAGCATACTCGATTCTCCCTCGGCAGACTGGAGAGGTGGATTTAGTATCCCAAACGGTTCTTTCACATCCTCACCGGTCGAATGCACTGGTCACTCTTTGGAGATTGAATCCGAGCAGCTTGATTCGTCTGACCTTTGTCATGATCAGGGACAATCTAGCTATAATCAATTACCTACCCGCAAGAACACCACACTTTACGAGATACGTGGATTGGACGACCAGCAAGAAGTCCCGAAGAAAGGCAGCGAGACCATTCGCAAGGGGTGGTTTTCTACGTCTAGGGATGAAAAACGTCGCAGTGGTCTCAATCCAGATGCAAAAGTGTTCCGGCTCACGAGGCTCACACCAGACAAGACGAGCAGCACCGACACGTCCACAACGGTCGCCTCCTCCTACGACGTATTGAATCCAACCAGTCTCGCACCCGGCACTACGTCCTCCACGTCCTTTTCCCTCCTTCGTGCTTTTGCCCCTTCTCGCGCGGAGCGTGAGGCGTTGCAGCGGGCCCTCGGTGGGTCAACGAACACGAGTCTCGAACGCCTTCCTAGCCTCAGTGACGTGGGAAGCATTCCTTCGTCGCCTGCGCATGCTCACGCGGAGGCTCCAGGGAAGAGCATTGGGGAGAAGGATTGTGTGCTCCCTGCGTGGCTTCAGTCGTTGCCATTGATTCGCAAGCCCAATTTCAGTCCCTGGGAGGACGAGGACCAGGTGTCCGGCGAGGCGAAGAGGAAGTAAACGGAGTGAGAAGAGGGAGGAAGCGGTCTAGGTTGTATCCTGTGATTAAAGGTTTTCGAGTCGGTTGCCGGTCGCATCGTCTCGTTGAAATAGGGAAAAGCCTGGGAAGAGGTGACGGGCTGATCCTACTTTTCAGCTGGTACCGTTGCTTCGACCGTATATATATCGCAAATGCAAGCGTGTGTTGACGTCCACGCGTGCCTCTCCGACGGATAGCCCACTACCAGAAGGGCCCATATCCGTATGCCTCTGCAGCGACGGTCACCGGTCGATGTCGTAAATCCCCTATAAGCCTGCCCTGGTGATCCGATGCGGACATTGCACAAGGTCTGCTCATCGACATGATTTGTCTGGGAAGAACGCAAGCCGACGGAACAATCATGGCTTATTTTGCCAATGTATGCGTGGATTTGGAACAAAACATGCGTTATCACGGCGGTGCTACTTTAAGTATGAACTGTCGTCCCCCTGATCCAACTCCGCAGCGGTCGACGGCCCTTGTGGGGGCAATAGCCCGTAATCAGACAGAAGATGGCGCAGACTCGGCGCCAGCGCGTAGCCACAGTGGTTCATCTCCTCAAGGGCGATCGCGTACCGGGAATCCTTTGCAGCCACACATACTCGGACGATATCTGCGTACACCTTTACTGGGGGCACAAACCCCTGGGTCTTCATCTCCTCGAGATAGAAAAAGGCGTCGTCGTACGTCGGCTGGGTGAGACAAAGCAGGATCACGTGCTCGTACGTGCTCGGGTCGGGCTTGAGGCCGGCGTGTTTGA
Source organism: Tylopilus vinaceipallidus (assembly GCA_038089215.1). Lineage (NCBI taxonomy): Eukaryota > Fungi > Basidiomycota > Agaricomycetes > Boletales > Boletaceae > Tylopilus > Tylopilus vinaceipallidus. The sequence goes on from JBBPKK010000068.1 coordinate 40,896, forward strand.
GATCGAGAAGGAGCTTGTCGCCGAGCTCACGGTGCTTGGCGGCGACGCAGCCTGCGAGGAGAGCGTTGAACGTGTCGACGTTGGGCTTGCAGTCGTAGTCGGAGAACGACTTGTATGCGCCCACGGCACGTTGGAGGTCGCCGAGGGCAACAGACGCGTGGATGAGGGCGTTGAGGACGAGGGGGTCCACCAAGTTGCCCTCGCGGCGCCATTGACTGAGCACTTGCCAGACGCTGTCGACGCGGTCCACGTCTTGTTGCAGATACTCGGCCAATGGCCGCACCGTGTCGCTGGTAGGGTTGACACACTGTTGACGCATGGCATCCAGGACATGCAATGCTTGCCTGAGCTTGCCATCTTTGCAGAGGGCTTCGACGAGGGGGGCAAAGTGGTGCTCGCACCAGGGATCGATGCCTATCCCACGAAGCATCCGGACGACGTCCTCGGCTAGGTCCGACAGACCATGGCGGGCGCAGGCGTGGAGAACGGACAGACAGGCGCCTTCGTCGGGAGTGAGGTTCAGAGTGTGTACGACCTTTTGCCAACAGAATGTGACACCTTTGGCCTGGAAGGAGTCGGTCAGACGGCGGCCTCGTTGACATACAGGAACATACGTAGAGCGCATCTGCAGAAGACGCGAGACAGGACATCCAGGTCTCGCCGTCGAGTCTGCGCGGCGAGCGGGATTCGAAGTGCTGGGCGACCTCGATGGCGAGCTTTGGCAGATCCAGGTCCGCGGCGAGCTTGACGACGTCTTGGGCGGTGGTCAGCCGAGGGACGAGGGCGAGGCGTTCCATCTCGCGCATGTGCTGGAGAGCAAGCTCGATGCTCTCCGTTGCGGTGGCGCGTCCGACGATGAAGACATAGGTGTCCTCGTTTGGGTCGATGCCCTGCTTCTTCATCTCGTCCAAGACCCGCCACATGGTGTCCACCGAAGACCACCTGCACGCCTAGAGAGAATGAGAACGTGGTGCGCTGCGCAGACGCGGGGGATGGACTCACGTGCAGGAGGTGGTGGTAGGACTGACGGTCGAGGGGTATGCCCATGGCGGACATGTCGTCGACGACGGCCCAGGCTTCGAGGGGCAGACCCTCCTGTGCGATGGAGGCGAGGAGGGCGTTGTAGATGATGAGGTCTGGCTTGACGGGCTCGGCCTTCATCTCGCGGAGGAGGCGGAGCATGGGGATGAGACGGCGGTTCGCCCTGGCATGGCCGAGTGCCTCCTGCTGGCAGCGGGTGATGAGCGTCGCGGCCGTGTCCGGACGGAAGGCCCACGGTGTCCGTCTTGGCTCGGGCGGGGAGGGCGTGGACAGCGGGCGGAGAAGGCGGCCTACAGCGGGCGGGTCAGGCCAGAGAACGGGCGGATGCTTGCCTCGTCTGGCGCGTTTGCAGAGCCCGAGCATCCCTGTGAGCACCGCCACCGTGGTTCGCCTTGACCTTCGTCCACGACGACTCACTCAGTGCCAGATGGTCCGTCCCCGGCCCGATTTCGCGTCTTGCCCGACCTCATCTCCTCCAGTTCTACTCAGAGGCCATCCTCTCCCGTCGCGGCCCCTTGGCCAGGGTATGGCTCGCCGCGCACATGGAGCGCAAGCTCTCCAAAACACAAACCCTACAAACAGACATCCAGCAGGCCGCAGGCAAGTCTGTCCACCAAACTCGTCCGTGCGACGTTTACGCCCTCCCGCAGGGGCCATCATGGGCCAGGAAGTCGAGGTCATGGCCCTCCGGCTCAGTGGTCAGCTTTTGCTCGGTGTCGTCCGCATCTACAGCAGAAAAGCAAAGTACCTCTTGGACGACTGTAACGAAGCATTGCTCAAGATCAAGATGGTTTGCACCTCCTTCCCTTGCACGCCACCGTCTCAATGTGCCCCCTTGTTCTGCAGGCATTTCGACCAGGTCTTGTCGACATGACCGAAGACCAGCTCGCTGTCAACCGCAACGCTATCACACTTCAGGGTGGGAACCTTGACCTGGACGTGCTTATTCCAGACATCAACTGGTGCGTGCGCGCGCGCTCTTGTTAACGCGACTCACATGGCGCTCAGGGACATTGATTTCGAGGACCGCATCGCCGAACCCCAAGGTCATCATGTCGCCCGTCAGGCCGACATCACGCTTCAGACCGCCGAAGATTTCCAGCTCGACCTGGACGATCCTGGCTATGGCTTTGATCTCGGCCCCTCTGACGGTATCGGCTCGCAGGACTTTGGCGAGCTCGACCTCGGTCTCGATTTCGGCGATGGTCCCGCCAGCGTCAAGGACGCGAGTAGCGTCATCGACGGCAGCATCGAGGTGGGCAGAGAGGCGCCAATACCACGCACCGCACGCGAATCTTTGGACTCGGCCATGATAGGGCGTGGGCGTGTGGTAGACAAGGATCTAGACGTGTTCTCCTACGGAAGCAGGGAGCCATCCGAGCACCCGTTTGGTGCCGATATGGACGTTGACATGCCGTTTGGCCCAGACATTGCAGGCGCAGAGTTGGACCTCGGCCTCGACTTTGGAGATGGCCTGCCGTCAGAACGAGAAAAGACGCCGGGTCAGACGCGCTCTCCTTCGCGGATGTGTACGTCTGTTCGTTGATCCTGGCAGAGCGTGATCTAAATTTCGTACTAGCATCTCCACTCACGGAACCTCCTCAGACCCCTCCACCGATCGATGTCCACATGACTCCTCGCGTGGTTCAGCCAGAGCTACCCGAAGAACAGGAAGTGGAGCCGGAAGCAGCCAAGATCAAGCGGAAGCCCAAGGAAAAGAAGCAGATCATCGATTCTGTCATCGAACTGGCAGATGGCCCCGGATCCAGAGCAGGCCGTGGGCTGGGTGCCCCAGTGGTCCGGGATATTTCTGACATTCTCGCCGAACAACAATTCCTTCCACGATCCACCATGGTCATGCGTCTGTTGGAGATCCGAGACGATCCCCTCGCTCACTTCCTACCGACCAAAGTCACGCCTGAGGGCACGTTCTTTTGTGCTGGCCCGCCTGGCCTGGTGCCCGAGTTGTCCGAGCTCTTTATGCGTCCCATGCAGAGTGGGCTGCCTTCCAAGAAGCGAGGAGCATCCCCGGACAAGGGTGGGAGGAAGAAACCACGCGTCGAGGGCGGTGCACACGAGGAAGAAGAGGTTGAACAAGCGAGGCGCGATGTCAGTGTTGCACCGAGCATTGCCATCGCTAGCGAAGCACTTGGCGGTCGTGCGAGCATGGCCCTCGAGGGTGGCTTTGACTTTGGCGATGTGAGTGGGGGAATGGACGATTTCCAGATGGACGTTGGCGGCGATGTCCTCCCGGTACAGGACACCGTGGGTGTGGAACGCGCGCGGAGCATGGCGCCGTCAGAGAGGAGCCGGTTGTCGACGCCCGCAATCGAGGGAGAAGAAGGCGAGGAATCGTATGCCGACGCCAGTTCTGCCATCGCCGTGTTCGATGTGCGTCCATCTCAGTCTTCGCAGACGCAGGAGTCGGTACCCGATAGCGAGGGCAAGGGCTACAGCCGGAACACGGTCAAGGCACTTGGGATCATACGGCGGGAGCTACAGCCCGAGGACGAGGAGGAAAAGACGATGAGCTTTGCGCAGATGTCACACAAGGCGTCGAGGCGTGCAGCATCGGCATTCTTTTTTGAATTGCTCGTCCTGGGCACGCGCGATTGCATCAAGCTGTCGCAGAACGCGCCGTTTGAGAACATTGAAGTTCGAGCCAAGGACAGGCTCTGGGAACACCAGAGACATGGCTCGACGGCCCCGTCGATGGTGTCTGGGTTGAGTTAGGATTGTGCACGGCCCATCTATTTTTTTTCTTGATTTGTCCCTCGTTAGTAGCAGTAGGATGGATCTCTCTTGATTTTTCCCTGCACTTTGAAATATCTAGTCTGTCTCGGCATTGTTGTTCTTTTTATATAGTGTAGCTGTTAAAGAGTTCATGAATTCTTGGATCGGATCCCGCTGCATAGGGCCGACACTTGTTACCGTTTGACAATGCTATCAAGTAACTGTACCCCAGCAAGATATCCGCCAATGTCACTCATGCACCATGTTGGTCGATTCATAACCAGCTCGGTATATCTAAACTAGAATCTGTCCACAAGACTACCAGCGAGGTCAGCTTCCTTTGTGTTTCGTGTGGTTGTGCAGGGCGATGTGCTCACGTTCACTCGTTGATGCTGTTCAACAAGCCCAACCGCGCGCCGTGCGAATAGTCAAAGATGGTCACGTCTGTGAATCAGCGTTCGAGCACGCGCTGCGGCCAAAAAAAAAACGCAAAAGACGCCTACACTTTTTGCAAAACGAGTCGCCTGCGTCGACGAGCGCTCCCTCAGCAAACGAGAAAGGAAGGCCAGAACGCGCTCGGCGACGCACCGAGAATGGCAAACCGAAAGGCCGATCCGACAATCGCCCCGATGCACGTCCTATAGACGGGGCGTGTGTGTGAGGAACGACAGGAGGACAAAAAAGGAGAGCGCGGTCAAACGGACGTGTTGGTCGGATCGCCCGCGTACTGCCCGAGGTTCATGTCGCGCGGATCCATCGCTAGCGGGTGTCCACCGAGGACAAAGGAGACCGCGGTCTGGGCGGCACAGCGGTACTTGTAAAAGCCCTGGCCGTAGTCCGGGGCGGGGGCGGAGCCGGGGATCTGCGCCATCGATTATGAGGGAGCCCGGGTGTCGAGGATGGCGCGGCGGCGCTCACCTGGGCATAGAGGGCAGCAACGGTTTCTTGGGGCATATAAATAAACGATGTGCCCGTGTCGACGAGCTAGGGTGGGCAAGGGTGGAAAAAAGCACGCCGCTGCGACAGTTTCGACGTACGGTGTAGAGATTATTGGTAGGAATAGACGCGCCGTTGACCGAGATGCTGGCCATGGCAACTGTCCAATAGGTCTGCGTGGTGCGCATATCAGCGAGGCATGTGGGAGCCAAGGTCATGAACTACTTTGGAGACGACCGGCAACCAGATTACGGCCTGCTCGATGGCTTTCGACACGTCGACACATCCGAAACAGATCTGTCCGCGAACCAATTGAATGCACATCCATCGCGAACAACAAGCGGCTCGCTCACCTCGCCGCCGTGGTGTTGCTTCCGGGTCATGTAGATGCTAAACAGAGGAGCCTCCATCTGCACCATGAGGTTCTCGAAAAACGTTGGCGCGGCGGTGTTGGCGATCGTGCCAAAGGCCAGACCGACCAGCCCGTCGTTGGGGGCGTTGGCGAAGTTCGTGCTGACCGACCCGACCGCGCCAAAGGTCTGGTTAGGCACTCTGAAATCGCCGACGGAAACTGTGTCCTGGACGACCGTGCCGAGCACCTCGCCCAAGCCCTGTCGGAAAGACGTTCGCCGAGCTCCGACGTATGTGGAGGAAGCGGACGCACGTATCGGACGGCAAACACCCGACTCAAGTTGTGGAATGAACTGCTTGCGCTCGCCTGAAACTGCTGCAGTCCCTGGCAATTGTTGCAGTCGACCGGAACCCAGCAGTCTGCGGCAAAAACGATCGCATGTGCTCTTTTCCCGAGAATGAGAGACGGCTTACCCGCAGAGCCAGTATCAAAGTCCATCGACAATGACTGGGCCTGGCTGCCAAAGGTTAGCTCACCGTAATACTCGTAGTCGTTGACACCATCGGTCTCGTCATCGAGAGGATCGAGGATGGTGCCGTTCGCGGTGGCGGCTAGTCTAAGCCAAGAAGATGAAAGGGGCGGGGTTGCGGACGACATGGACAAGGATTTGAGCAAGGGAATGTTGGTCGCGTAATCGGATGCGCGGTCATAGGCTTTTTGGAGTGAGGAGGGGATGGTATAACCGCGAGATGTACCCTGGCCTGCTAACAGGGCAGGGGCATTTTGGAACTTCTGGAGTGTAGCTGCTTGGGCGGCAAGCTGGGTCGCACTGGTCAACGGATTCGAAGCGGGCGGGAGAGATTACACACGGCAGTCTGTTTGCTGAAGCCATGGAGGGAAGGTGAGCGTTTCATGATAAATTTGCGGGCTCCCCAGGAGGCATGTCTAAAATGGTGACGTAGTGGCGTGCCGAGAGAGAAAGTAATCAACGAGAGCAACCAGAGGGCTACGGAGGGGAGCATCATGCGGGAGGTGGGGCACTCAAGAACGCAGGACGTTCGCATTATAACTGAAGGGAAATTGCGAGTGAGACCAAATTAAGACTCGAGCGGGGACGATCAGATTCAGCAGGATCGTGCAGGCTCGGATTACGACAGGCAAAATGTATTAGAGAAAGGGGATACAGTCAGAGTCAAAATAAACGTCATTCAGGTATCAGTTTGCCTTTGTCCTATCCTTTGGCTTTGCGCCCAGCTTTTGAGCCCTTTGGGGACCAAGGACCTTGCGCCGAGTGCGGATCATGTGGGTATACATGACATAGAGACCTAGCAAGATGTTAGTGAGGGTGTGAGGGGCACACGTGACGTAAAGTACCAGGAATCCAGACCAAGACCATCGCGGCTTTGATGGAATCCTCGAGAGTCCAGTGGACGTAGCGGCCGTTTTGCCATTCTGAGACAGTGGAGAGGGCGAGGAGGGCCTCGCTGCCGGCGCCTAAGGGGTAGAGGATATAAAAGGTGGAGTAGCGGAGCCAGGTGAGCCAAGCGGGAGGGTGGACACCGAGGAGAGTAAGGGCGTAGTAAGAGTAGCGGGGGACCTCTGTGAGGGACCAGGCGAGGACCATGGTGGTGTAGATGGGGCTAGCATGGGTAGAGGGAAAGCGGGCGACGATGGCCCATACGAGGATGAGGCGGGAAGAGACCTGGGCGAGGGTGGTTGGAAGGGGAGACCTGACGAGACCGAGGAGGACGTGGACGACCTCGAGTGCGGCGAGGGACTGGACGGGGGCGAGCACGGACCACGACCGGGCATAGGTGGCGGGGACGTGGCGGAGGAGAAACGCGCCGAGATGGGTGGACCACGCGTTGGCTGCACCGTAGACCGTGGCCGTGGCTGCTCCAGGGACGGAGCGGGCGAGGACAACAGCCCAGCCGATGGCGGAGACGACGTTGAAGGCGAGCAAATACATGATATTACATAAGCATGGCAGAGCTGAGTCATCCAGCAGCGCTACAAACACAAGACAACAACAGCGAATCGCCCCCCGTTTTTTCTTACTAATACTCGCGCCCCTCCCCAAACGCGAGTCGATCATTGTCATCCACTCCCCGTCATGCTTCAGTACCCACCACCACCACAGCAACAGCAGCCCTCTGATGCACTCCCCTCCCAGTCCACCCCCGTCATGCGTCTCCGCGACGATCCCCAGCCCACGGCGACACCAAACTCGTCCTCCCAGCCCGCCCAGCAACAGCCAGCGACAACCACCCGCCAGTCCCGCAAGCGTAAGACGCCCCCCACAGCCGCACCTCCTCCACAGCCCCAGCCTCAACACCCGCCGCCGCCGCCGCCCCCCGGCATTCATCTCGGCCAGATGCTTCCGCCCCCGCATGCACTGATCCCCCCTGGCATGGGCCACCCTCCGATGTATCAGTACGCACCTCCTGAATATGCGCAACCACCGCCACAGCCCCCACACGGCGAACCCTCCCAGTCGCCGCTCAACGGCCAGAGCGATCTGTCGCAGGAGTCCAAGGGCGCCGGTCGCCAGCTCAGCCAGAGCAAGCGTGCCGAGCAAAACAGGAAAGCCCAGAGGGCGTTTAGAGAGCGCAGAGACCAGTACGTTGGTGCCCGCTCCAGTCCATCCACACTCACCTCTCGCTAGACGGGTCAAGGCGCTCGAGTCGCGATCTCAGCTTCTTGACGCAGCGCTCGCATCTGCCGACGAGGCAAATCGGCGCTGGGAGGAATGCAGGGCTCTCGTCGACCAGCTTCGCATCGAGAATGCTGCTCTCCGTGCTGCTCTCAGCGGCCAGGCGCAACTGGGTGCCCCGTTGGCACCCGGCCAAATATTAGCCGCACCACCGCCGCAGCCACAACAACAAGCGCAGGAACCAAGACCGGAAGGGGAAAGGCTTGAGACGCCTCCGAAGGAGTAGATCTTGGGCGGAGACAGGACCCCCATCGTTCGCGCTTGCTCGTATTTGTGTTCCCCTTCTCGATAGTAACCCGGGGCCACGCACCGCGTTCCGCCTTTCTTGCATCCGAGTCCCGTAGCAGGCGTGTTGTTTGTGTTCTGTTGGTCGTGGTCGTGGTGGTGAGAGGAGACGAAAATGCTGACAAGAGCAGTGGGTTCGATGTTTTATGTAACCACGACGCTTTGTCATCTCCTCCCGCTCACGATGTGCGACCGAGTGACCGCCCAGCAGCACAGCCCATCACACGCGGTGCACGACGGCACCCAGCTCTCTTTCCCACTGCAATAATGCCCCATGTTTCTGCCCTTCCTCCTCATCCCCCCCGTCCTTGCCCAATTCACTGACTACGCACCCACCCTGAATGCACCCTGCCCCCAGTCCTCCAACCGCGTCCTCGTCCGCACATTCACCCCGGAATCCCAGACTCTGAACCCCCAGGAGACGTCCTATATTGCTGCAAGGGAGTCCAGCGCCATCCCTGCCGCTTGGTCGGACTGGGTTGGCAACGGCTCCGCCATCGGCTACAGTCTTTCCGACTTCAATGGCTCTTTCCCCAGGGTCGGTATCGCGCTCGGTGGCCAGGGCTACCGCGCGGCACAGTTCGGAGCCGGTGTCTTCTCAGCGCTGGACGCGAGAAATACCACCGCAAAAAGTTCGGGCACCGGTGGGCTCCTCCAGGTCGCCTCGTATCTCGCCGGCTCATCAGGTACGTTACCCACTCCGCGCTCGCGTGAACTTCCTTGACCCACGCGGTCCAGGCGGATCATGGCTTACGGCGTCATTGGCGCTCAACGATTGGCCAAATCCGTCATCGTTGCTGAACGGTGATGCCACCGGCCTGTCCGGTTGGATGCTCGACCTGGATCTCGTCATCCCATCCAGTGTCGACCTCGGGGACGGGTATAACCAAGCATATTGGGGGAGCATTCTTGCAGGCGTCGAGGCTAAAGCTAATGCATCCATGTTTGTCCTTGCTCGTCTTGGCCCCCTCTTTCTCACGCGCCCGCCGCAGTGATACCAGTCTCACCGACCTGTGGGGCCGCGCACTCGCCTATCATTTCTTGAATCAGACGACCAGGAGCAACTTTTACACCAACACCACTGGGCATGGCGCAGGCCAGCTTTGGTCACAGATTCCATTCCTGCCATCTTATGCCAATCAATCCATGCCGTTCCCTATCATCGCTGCTGACTCACTACCCTCGACTTCGGATTCAACGTCTGTCGTTTCTGTGGACTCGGTAGTCTACGAGGCGAGTGTTCTTGCCTTCTCGCTTGTCCATCTCGCTGACGGTACTAGTTCACGCCACTTGAGTTTGGCTCCTGGGACCCAAACTTGTCTGCTATGGTTCCGATGACGTATTCTGGCACCCATCTGCTGAATGGTCTCGCCTCTGGTCCGTCCGGGTGCGTCACCGGCTTCGACCAGGCATCCTTTGTGATGGGCACGAGTGCAAGCATCTTCAACGTATATACTTCATCGGTTCTTTTACCCCGCTGCTCCTCATCTTTTCTCTTGGCAGGCTGTGGACGGCTCAAGTAGCAATTTCACTGGTTTTGACAACCAGAATAATGATGCTGCTGCAATGCAGTTTCTTTACACCCAGTTGTCATCAAGTGTGCAATCACGCAACTTTAATGTAGCCAATTGGCCGAACGTGAGCAGCCATTCTCGTGAATCAAACTTGTCTCACCTCGCTGCAGGCATTTCAGGGTGTTAATCCAGTCACGTTCCAAGACTCGTCTTCGCAGTGGCTCTCGCTCGTGGATGGCGGTTCCAACTCGGAGCAGATACCCCTCGGAGCTCTATTTACGAAGGTGAGAGATGTCGACGTCGTCGTCGCCCTGGACGCAAGTGGGGACGATTCTAATCAATGGCCAAAGTCAGTTATCCTGTCTCTACAAATAATCCCGCTTACTTGACGCGCGTAGCGGGACAACGCTTCTCGCCACCTCCCAGCGAATTTCTTCCGTGCTCTCCTCTTCCCATCAAGCATTTCCTCCTATTCCATCGTCGGCACAGGATTTTCTTAGTACAGGAGTCAATCAAAGACCGACGTTTTTTGGGTGTGACTCAACACAAGTTCCCGCAAGCTACCCTCTGGTCATCTATATTCCCAATTCACCTCCACTGAATGGAAGTCCTCCCTCGACCAAGTAGGTCCCATAGCTCATTTCACCTCCACTATGCACTTACGTTGGGCACCACCCTCGAGCACCGGAAACCTGCAACTTTCTTATACCCCGTGGTCGACCTTCGTGTTTCTCAAACAAGCATTCGAAAACACCCTTGGTGGCTTCAAACCCAATGCAACCGGTCCAGACCCCAACTGGGGAAAGTGTCTGCAATGCGCTGCGCTTGATCGGGCACGATTGAAGACACCGGTATACCTGCCGCGTTCGGACGCGTGCACGCAGTGTTTTGCACAGTACTGCTACGATCCGAGCGACCCGCCGAGCTCGAGCTTGGTACCCGGCCGGAACTATGTGTACTCGAATCCGGACGTGAGCGGGTTGGTCAAGGTCAAGGCATTTTTAAGCCGGGACAAGGGCGCGATCATCGCTGGGGCGGTGGTCGTGGTGTTCCTGATCGGAGGCGGAATCGCGTTCATGTGAGTGCCTTTTTTTGATGCGGCGACAGACGTATTTGGCTGAACGGAACGGTACGTTACTGCCAGATTCTGGTGGCGAAAGCGGAAAGAACGAAAGAGTCGCTATTCGCGGGTGGACGAACTGAGGGAGGGCGATGAACCCTGGAAGCATTACGAAAGTTTTCACTCCGAGTACGAGATGCATCGGTTATCGTTATTTTAAAACTGCGCGGTGCTTACTTGTCAGTCTGGCTAATCTTCTCGACACGTACGGCGTGTACACCTACAAATTCATGATATTTCCGCATCAGATGCCTCGAAAGAAATGCCAAAGCTAATCGAGGTCATGGTATCCACACGATAAATATAGCACAGTACACAGCAAGCATATATCACATCAATTCGTCCACGGTCATGTCGCCAGGTCCTGGAAGATGCTCCGAGATTCTGTGTTTGGTCGGGCTCTGAGACCGCCCGTTCAAGTTTTGGCTCACCAATGGCGGTCGTGAGACCCGAATGAACAACGAACGCGGCTTGCTCTCCATGGGCACCACTGACGATTTATATAACTCGATCTCGTGCCGCAGATCTTCGTTGCACACCGCCAGCGTATCCCGTTCGCGCGTGGACGCGAGCAATTTCTGTATCAACCAAAATCACGCGATGAGCATGTGTGTGCTCAAGAACGACGGCCGCTACGCACCTGCTTGGTGTCCACAAGCTCCCTCCGTATCCGGTCTACGTAGGCGATGCGTTGCGCCGGATTGTGATGCCCGAGTATCTCGGCGTTGAACCGACTCAGACGCTCGGCCTCCTCTTCTGCCAGGTCGTTGCGCGCCACCAGTCCCTCCGTCTCGTCTAGCAGCTTGTAGTATGCATCTTGGAATCGCGACGCGTCCGCCAATTCAACGCTCAACCTGTCCAACAATCAGAGTCTCGCACGATGAGACGATCGACGTGCAGGACGTACCGTTCCAGGTCTACCTTGAGTGCCCCTTCGGCCGTCTTGCTCATCGATAACTGCATCGACAGCTTGTGCGTCACGTCCCGCTCCTTCTGTAGCGCTGCCTTGTGTTGAGCCGTCTGCTCGCTGAGCTGCTTTTCAAGCACGTTTACCTTGTCCTGTAGGCCGTCCCGCGACTGGCGCACCTGAGCTAACGAGACCTGTTCGCCGGCGAGATGGCGGTTCGCCTCAGCGAGCTCTGTCTGGAGCCGTTCAAGCTCAACACCAGTTGCTTTATGTTGAGCGACATGACCGGCTGCTTCTGCTGTCAAGGCACGGTTTGCAGACTGTTCCTGGCGAACAGTATCCTCCAAGACGTCCCTGGACGTTCGCATATCGTCCGCCAGACCGAGGTAGAATCGGTGAGCATTATCATGATACTCGACGAGGGTTGCAAGCTGATGGCCTTGCACAATGTCGAGGCATAGAGGTGCAAGCTCACTTTCCAAGTCGGATAGAGCGTCGTTCCGGCCGACCGTTCGATCAAGGCTGTTTTCCCGAAGCAACTGAGAACAGACAGCCACTTCTTCTTCGACACCCCTTAGTTGCTCCAAAAGGAGATTGTTCTCCTCGGTGGCTTGGCGTATAAGATGTGCCAGCTCGGTTACTTGAGCCTCTGAGTTGGCAAGTTTGCGCTCTAGGCGCAGGGAGCGGGACCACAGCGCAAGGTGTTCCTCCTTGAGGGCGGCATGTATTGTGACGCTCACCGTCGTGGACGCCAACCGCGCATACTCTTCCGCCACGCGACCAAGTGCCACCTTGCACTGCTCCAGCTGGCCTAAAAGGGCTTCCTCCCGATCCTCGGCGTCCTCTTGAGCCGCTTCGGCACCCCGCCGCGCTTCTTCGCCCTCCTTGTGCGCACCGTCCAGTCGCAACTGCAACCGTGCTACATCTGCGCGCAGCTTAACACCCTCCTCCTCCCCCTTCTTCCTCACCTCATCCAAGCACCCTTCGAGCATCTCTCGCTTCTTCTTCTCCGCCCCCAGCGTCTTCTCCAACTCAGCAACCCTTCGCTCCCTTTCCCTCACCTCCTCTTTCCGTTTCACCTCGGTACCCGCCAGCGCCCGCCTCGCCTCCCCGTTCTCCGCCTCCCGCTTGGCAAGCAGGTTCCGCTCATGCTCGGATGCGCGCAGCTTGGCACGCAGCTCCTTGACCTCGGCCTGCTCTGCTGCGCTCGCCTTGTTGAGCTCGAGCACACGCACCTCGTACGCGCCGTGCTGCCGCTGGAGCTTTTCCAAGCGCTCGGCCTGCTCGGCATTGGTCCGCATTGCGCGCGCCAGGTCCGACCGGAGGTGGTCGGTCTCCGCTTGGTGCTACCGGGAGTCAGACGGACGACGAGCGTGCACGTAGGAGGCGGGCACGCACAGTTTTCTTGTCGTCCGCATGGACACGTTCGAGGTCTTCAAGGCGCCGCAGGAGGGCGGCGTACCGGTCGTCCGGGGTTTGCTTGCCGGTCGTCGGCGGGTTGGCGTGAGATCGGTGCATGCCTGGGGGGTCCGTGGGGTTGTCTGGAACCGCTGCAAGAACGGGATCTGAGCACACAACGTGCCTTTGTTGGAATCGAATCGCGGGCCCTTGTCGAACAAGGAGACGGGAACCAAACACGGCGAAACAAACGCGGCAACATCACATGATCGGAAAATCAGCCGTGTCTCCAAAGTTATATATCGTTTTCGTCGTATGTAACATCGTAAACATTCGTAGCGGTCATAAAGAAGAGGAACGAGACCAGAACGCTTGAAAAAACGAGTCAAGAGATTTTTATCGAGGAATAGGAAAGCAGTAATAAAATGAGGGGGAAGGAACTACGTGTATGTGGACATGCGGGCAACAGCCAGGTGCAGAGTCTCAGAGGAAATCGACGGGAACGCAAAATGGAATATAACTTAAAGGTCACACAATAAGAAGCTTCTCTGAAAACCCTGCCAGCGATGCATGTCGGATCAGTCTACAACAGTGCCCATCGACCAACGTTCGCACCAACCAGAACACTATGCAAGTAGTCCATAATGCATGTCATAAGGGTGAAATAGCGGAGCTTTTTGTATACCTGCGCAAGGAAAGAAGAAGGGTGTATGTCTTGTCGGAAGATGAGGGAAGCCGTGCAGATACTCCACGCCGTGGATACCAAAAGACACCCGCAAGTACGCGGGGTATGATGCGTATGTGTGCATGATGGATACAGAGCGATAAAGATTACCGACGCATGAGTGTAACGGGTATAACTGAGAATGGAGTGGATGGTGGATGTGGACAGATTTGTTGTACAAGATGTGCATTCCGGACGAAGGCGATGGTGCGATTGGCGAAGAGGATGGGATGAAATGATGAACGCGTGACTTGAAAAGCTTGAAATCGAGATAGATGCAGAGTCTTGGTATTTCTCCTATCACGAAAACACGCACACTGCATTGCAACAAGAGAGTGCGTGTTCGCAAGCAGACCGTTCCCTGGTCCTCTCCAGTACGCACCATCCAGCACGACCAGTGCTTAGAGTCCGCCGTCAAGAACACCTCGCACATCCTTGACCTCACCGAGATCGGCGAGGAAGGGACAGAGGTCTGTTAGCTCAGTATCGTGGGGATCATTGAACCACGAGGAAACGGGGACTGCGTTATTAGGGTGGAAGATGTACGAAGCCGGGGAGTTGTCCAGAATAATGGTATCAGCGATAGGGCGTCCCAACTGTGAAAGGTCCTGTAGACAGCTTGAGATGGCTTCACCGCCAGTAACCAGGCACATCGTACCTTGACGTAGTTACCCTTGTGGTTGTAGCAGCTCTCACGGAATAATCGATGAGATACGACATGATGAATGTCGAGTTTATCCAAGACCGGGTCTGCGTACTGCGTGTGACGGATTGAATCGACAGCCGAAATCCCAAACATGAACGAGACCAACCTTGCTCAAGCTAGCGGTAAATACCACTACCTCGTATATCTCACCCATCTTCTTCAAAAAGTTGTCTACGCCTGGGCGCTTGATCACGTACACGTTGTGCCAGTGATATTCGATTTCCACTGGCACGACGTAATCTGCATGTTGTATAGACTACACGACAAAGGCTGAGCCGAGTAAGAGATGAATCCAAATGGGGATTCTGACCTTGAAGCTGCTGTGAACGAGGGTTTCATCCAAGTCCAAAACTAGACATTTGCGCCCCGCATGTTGGGGTGCAATTGGAGGTAGCAATGGCCGTGGGGTACCATCCTAAATGGGGTGTAAATCAAATGCAGCGCAAGCGACTGAAATAGTGCCCACTGGTCCGATTGGAATGCCAGCTCCCCCGTTCATGATGAGGGCGTCCTCATCGTCCTCCTCCATGGGCTCACCTTCCTCTTGTTCTGCCTCTTCACCTTCAGCGTGACCCTCCTCGTCCGTAAAGCTACCGTCAGAATCCGTCGTCGTTGAATGCGACGTGTCCCCAACGTGAGGTTGTGGGGCAGAAGACGGGTGCGCCAAGTCCGAATGTGGTATGGGTTGTGGGGAGAAAATGTCTGAGCCCGTCGAGCCCGGGGGTTGTACGGCACCGCTCGTGACGCCCTCTGTTTCTGAGATGGGTAGCAATGCTTTGGTTGGCGTTGGTGGGACGATGATTTCAACATCCCGGTGAGCCGACGAGGACGGGTCGGTGTGAACCGAAATGGGCGGCGGAGCGGCCTTTTCTCGATCCCTTTCCTGGGGCTCGCCCTCGGGACGCTGTTTCTCGTTTGGCACTGGAGGATCGGCAGCTTTGGCCGTGCTCGAACCTTGGGGGGGTGCACGGGACAAATCGGCAACGTCGACGTCGATGACATGGGCGCGTTCGTTGGGAGCAACGCATGGGACAAGCTTGCGAACGAGCATCGAAAAGAAGGAAGGCTTCTTGGGGGAACGTTGTGAGCCACCCTTGGACTTGTTCGCCTCTTTCGAGGGAGCACGTACAGGAGGGCTTTTGTCGGGGACGGCGCCTGTCGAGGCGGGGGCCTTGGCGGGCTTTGGCTTGCGGGAAAACCTACGACTGGTGTTACTGGATGTCGCGGTGGAGGATCCGGTTGGGACTGTGTTCGGCTGGATGGTGGAAGTGGCGGCAAGAGAGCTCTTGTCCTTCTCCGCATGGCGTGTGCTGTCGCGCTCGTCTGGGGAAACGAAGGTGGACACGGTGATGGACGGGTTCTGGGTGTTGTCCTTTTCTGCTTCGGTGGACGAGGTGGGGGTGAGGTCGTGGGCCTGCGGGGCGGGGTCGACGTTGGGTGCGCCGTCACCGTTTGCGGGTATCTGGGAGGAGACCTGGGTGGTCGCCATGGGAGCAGAAGGCGTGGGTATGTGTGGGTATGGTCGGGGGGAGGGGGGGGGAGGTGGTGGTGGTGGATGGGAGGAGGGGGACCTCGAGAGGCGGGGCCAAGTTTTTGTACGTGATCTCGACTTCACACGCGGCCGTCTCGTGCAAACAATGTGGTCGCTGGCAATAAAGTACACGAAAATTCTGGCTTCTACCATCACTCCCCGCCCGTCTCAAACAAATAGTTGGCTGCAAGCTCCTCGTTTTTGTCACACGCAAAATACGCCTGTATCACCGCATCACGAGGAAAGCCGAGTGCTTCGAGCTGCATGCCATCAGCACTCCCGTTCATCGCCACGTCTCGCCACTCACCCGTTCGATCGCGGCTTGCTCCTCGGGCGTGATGTTCACAACTTGCACGCCAGCGTGTCCCTCTCCCTCACCATCGCCTTCTTCGCCCCCACCCAGTAGATTCAGCAGTGCCTCAGGATTTTCCGCCAGTAATTGCCCGAGCTGTGGGTTCGCCGCAGCGAGCTGCTGGATGACAGGCTGGAGCAATGCCGGGTTTTGCGTGACCAGCTCGCGCAGCTGTGCGACCTGATTGTTATCTCGGAGCGCTGCCAGGCCACCAAGACCACCTAGGCCACCGCCAGCACCGAGCCCACCCCCTCCCTGTTGCTGCTGCTGCTGTTGCGCAAGCTAACCGGGAAAACGCCCATGAACAAGAATCACAACCCAAAAGGAAGGTTCTGGGCATACCTGGAACAGGTTTTGAGGCTGTCCTGACGCAGGGACTGCTGCTGGCGCACGCGCGGGTGCCGGCGCAGCGGCGGGAGCAGGGGCAGCTTGAGCAGGAGCAGCTTGAGTTGATGCACTAGGCGGCGCTGCTCCCTCAGGGATACCCTATGGCCATAATCGAGTTCAGCACCTGATCCACACATATAGTCCACCCACTCACGTTGAACAGGTATTCCACAGCACGTTCGGGGTTGTTGTAACTCGCTCTAAGCGCACGTGCGACTTGATCGCGCTCAAAGCCCATCTCCATCATGTTCTGTATTGTACCCTCGAGTGCAGCACCGGCGACAAAGTCACCCGTGTTGGGCTGAGTTGTCTGCGGGGTAGAAGCCGGGGCCGGTGTGGGTGCGGACGCGGGCGCACGCGCAGCTGGCTGGGGTGCCGGCGCGGTTTCGGTCGCTACTGGAGCGGCGGGTTGTGCAGGTGCGGGTGCAGTAACGGGTGCAGTAACAGGCGCACTAACGGGCGCAAAATTAGGCCTAGTAATAGGGGTAGTGCGAAGAGGCACGGGCATAGGCCGAAAAGCTCTTTGCTGGAAAGAGGTAACAGGCATGTCAGGTGGTGTGGGCGGCCTTTTATAGGCTAAATGGGGAGGTAGATCGGGGCATACAGGTTCGGGGGGATCCGTCCTGGGCTAGGAAAAGGTGAGAGGGGCGCATCGAATAAGGAGCTGGCATTTATATACCCTCAGGATCATGAGCACCATAAAGCCCTCCTCCTTGAACCCGCATGAAGCCACAGTTGTGTCATCGCGGAGCACTCTGCCTGATCGCGGGTAGGATCAGCGGGCTGGGATCGACAGAGATGAACGTACCGGAAAAGATCAGTCTCTGCTTCTCGATTGGGTGGCCATGTTCATCGTGGATCTTCTGCTTGAGCTGCCCGACAGTGTCTTCTGGATCTGCCTCAATCTAGCGAGGTGTTGGACAAGGAGATCTGAGCGGGACATTGCACTCACGTGGAAGACGTCCTTCTCCAGTGTCTTGAGCGTTATCTTCATGGTGGTCCAGTAACAAGCCTCCGAGCGTGACATCATGCGTAATTATCGTCACATCCAATGTCACGTCACATACGCGGGGTGTCCCGGGTACTGTCCGGCAATGCGGTAGAGGGGCAGTAGCAGCGCGGTGGGCTCGACAACGACAACGACGACGACGACGACGACCTCCCCACGCGATGGAGCCTGTCCACGGCGACGAGTATCTGCACAGAACAGCGACATTCATCAAATTGAACGAGAAGGGCCTTGCGGAGGCCGGCTTCCAACGTCGCCGCCGTCAGCGCACCCCTACGGGCACTCAGCCCTCCGTTTTCAACCCCGTCAACTGGTTCGTCCCCGGTGACGTCCACCAATCTCCCCCGCCACGCCCCGTCACCTTCGCTATTGACACGCACCGCCTCTTTTACATTCTTATGCGTATCGAGTCCCTCGGCATCGATGTTGGCTCTCTCGACGTCACTGTTGACAACCCCTCCAAGCCGATGCACTACACACACATCGACATTGGCCATCCCCGCGACACTTCCGAAACCATTTCCCTTGCCTCGTTTCGCTCTTCCCTCTCCGCCGTCTCCGGCCTTTCGTTGGGCACCGGCTGGTGGGGCCGGCCGGAGCAGCAGAGCATCGATGCTGAGCTCAAGTACATCTACAGTAGCTTCACTAAGCTCCCTGCCCTCCGCCTCAAGGCACCTGGACCCAAAGTCATTGCCGAACTCAGAGACGACCCTCCAAGCCACAGCGCTCTCCCTCTCGATGTCTTCAAGAACCTCGGCTCTCTCGAGACGGTCGACATTGATCCCCGCACATTGATTGGCTGGGATAGGCTCGCCGAGTCACTTCGCAGCTTGACCATCAGGCGGAGTGGGCTGGAGGATGTCTCTGACATATTTATCGGCGCAGTACTGGATGACCAGGCGCGCCGGGACGGATCCCTTAAGGACCAGAGGTCAAGGCAGATTCCTCGCAGGCAACGTTCCTGGACCAACACGCCACTCCCTGCTTCCGTTCCTGAGGAGGCCGAAGAAGGCGCCCCTATCCCGGAGCATCCTGCGCTATCTTCGCCTTCCACGTCCCTTTCTCCCTACAAGTGGAGTCTCCTTAAACACCTCTCCCTCGCGGACAATGCCCTCACGTTCCTACCGACAGATCCCCTCCCTTGCCTCGTCTCCATCACGCACCTGGATCTATCCTCGAATCTGCTTGTGTCTGTGCCGCACGGCCTCCCTGTCCTTCACAATCTCGTTTCGCTTAATCTCTCAGACAATATGATCGATTCTGTTCTGGGCATCTACACCCATCTCGGCCAGGTGCTCCATCTGAACCTCTCCAGTAATCGCCTCGAATCCATCTGCGGCCTCGAACGCCTGATGGCACTTGAGCGGGTGGACCTTCGCTGTAACCACATCGATGAAAGCGCCGAAGTTGGACGTCTAGCGACGCTTCCCAACATTCGGGAGGTATGGATCGAGGGTAATCCGCTGACGGAGATAGAAGACAACTACCGTGTCGCATGCTTCGACTTCTTTCACAAAGAGGGGAAGGCCATTTCTTTGGATGGGACTGCACCGACGTTTTACGAGAGGAGGGGGCTCACGGCCGTTTTACCGGAGCAGATGAGTTCTGGGAGGGATGTGTCCATGCCCGCATCTCCTCCCATCGTTCCGATCGGTCCTGCGAAGTGGAAGGGGGAACTTGGCATGGCAACGGACGCGGTATCTGAGACTGCTTCGTCCCCGTCCGCAGGTTCACAGCCAACGTTGCTTCCTGTTCCGGGCCGGCCCAAGAAACGCAAACCGAAGCGCATCGTTGATTTTAACGGAGATGGAGAGCAACACGTGTTTTCGCCGGTGGGGTTGCCGCCTGCTGGATTTGGGCCGTTGCGGCCGTCGTCTGCGTCGCCGGAAAGGGCGAGGCTGCACATGTCAGACGGGCACCGGCGTGCATATTCGGTGTTCGAGCCACCTGACAGCTCGGTGGAGGACAGTCAGATCAGGGAGGCGGAGGTGTACCGGGCACGGATTGAGGCATTGCGGTCAGACATGGGAGACGGGTGGTTGAAGGTGTTTAGTCAGAGCCAGGTTCCGTCATGAGTATGATACCCGCTGTAATGAGTGACTGGGGTCCCGGGCAAGTTTGGAG
Source organism: Tylopilus vinaceipallidus (assembly GCA_038089215.1). Classification (NCBI taxonomy): domain Eukaryota; kingdom Fungi; phylum Basidiomycota; class Agaricomycetes; order Boletales; family Boletaceae; genus Tylopilus; species Tylopilus vinaceipallidus. The sequence goes on from JBBPKK010000068.1 coordinate 60,728, forward strand.
CGTGCAGCCTGTTGAATTCTCTCACCAAAACTTTAAGTGGCATTACCATCGCCGTCGTCGTTCCTTACACCACCACTCGTCTCCTTCTCCTCCTCTCACCATGGGTCTAAACATGTCGAAAGCCTTCGGTGCGCCCCCTGCATCCCGCCGTTTCCTCCTCTTGCTTACCCCTCCCAGGCCGCCTGTTCGGCAACAAGGAAATGAGGCTCCTCATGCTCGGTCTCGATGCCGCCGGCAAAACGAGTAAGCCGCCCACTCGAGCCGCCCACCAACTCGCTCACTTGCTCACGCCCAGCCATTCTTTACAAACTCAAGCTGAACCAGTCCGTGACGACGATACCAACCGGTTGGTCCCCGTCCATTCCTCTGTCCCCCTTGCTCACTCCGCACCCAGTCGGATTCAATGTCGAGACAGTCACATACAAGAACGTCAAATTTAACGTTTGGGATGTCGGAGGCCAAGACAAGATTCGTCCACTCTGGAGACACTATTACACCGGCACCCAGGGCCTCGTCTTCGTCGTAGACAGCCAAGACAGAGAGAGGATCGACGAAGCAAAACAAGAACTACATCGCATACTCAGCGACAGAGAGATGAAGGAATGCTTGTTGCTCGTGTTTGCCAACAAGCAGGATCTTCCCGGAGGTGGGTGGCTAAGCACTGCACCCGATGTCCCCGTCTCTCATTCCGTTCCAGCCATGTCGCCTGCAGAGGTCACCGAGAAGTTGGGTTTGCATCGCATGCGCGACCGTTCGTGGTATGTCCACCCCAGGTATGCTTTTCTGTCGCCTCTTTTTCCTTCAGGACGTGCCTGATCCGGGTGGTTGCAGTTGCGCAACGACGGGCGAAGGTCTCTTTGAGGGACTCCAGTGGCTGAATCAGAACGTGAAGAAGCGTCAACCATAAAGAAGCGCGTCCGATATCTTTCCTCGTGTAGCTCGCCCTCTCATTCGGGTCGTAGAGCTCTTTGATCCCCAGTCTCGTCGATACCCATGTTATGCTATTTCTCTTACGGCCTGCGACGACCTGTTTCTTGCACGCACGACAGACTATCTGATTCTCGTCATGTCCTTCCATTCATCGTTATCTTGCGCAGTTTACCACACGTGCAGCAAGGACGCTCTTTCCTGTTTGATTGTTCTGTCAAAACCCTGGGTACATCATTTCCGCAGCCGTACTTTTCTCTCCCACCTTTTTCTCCGGTGTTGGCTGGTTATTCTTCCCCTATCTCGTTTAATGGGAGGAGGCTCCCTTGTGAATTTGTGACACATGACGTTAAATATCCTGGACACGATCAATTATCATTTAGAATCGTCTACTACTACTATCCAAGTCATCAACCTTGCAAGTCTGCATTTACATGCTGGAGTCCCGATCACCACTAATATCTCCGTCTTTGCAATGATGTCGTGCTAGTCCGTGCGGAGTACACATATTAATAACTGCTCTCATTTTTAGTGTTGTTCGTCTTCTCTTCAACGATGCTCTCCCACTTCCGTGCAAGCAAACTTGCTCGCCCACATCAGCTCCAGAGGGGCTTTGGGTCTGCTGTCCAAGGCTTCACCGACGCCGTAGGAAACACGCCTTTAGTGAGTGTGCACAGTTCACCTGCGAGCCTCTCTGACTGGACATGATGTCGTGCATTCCAGATCCATCTGAAAACCCTATCTGAACAGACAGGATGTAATATATTCGGAAAAGCCGAATTCCAGAATCCGGGGGGCAGTATCAAGGACCGTGCCGCCGTCGGGGTCATCCTGGAAGCCGAAGAAAAGGGCCTGTGAGTTGCTGCCCAGGGCTGTTTCCCAGGGGTTCCGGGGGCTGACCAGGAGTGTATGGCGCCGCGCAGCATACGCCCGGGCGGGACGGTCGTCGAAGGGACCGCCGGGAACACCGGGATCGGGCTTGCCCACGTGTGTCGATCCAAGGGCTACAAGTGTGTCATCTTCATGCCCAACACGCAGGTGTGTTTTCCGTCTTGCGCTCTCGAGTGCCCGACGACGTTGACCCCCCTCGTTGTCGCACCAGAGCCAGGAAAAGATCGACCTGTTGCGCATGCTCGGCGCCGAGGTGCACCCCGTCCCCGCAGTCCCGTTTGAGGACCCAAAGAATTACAACCACCAAGCGCGCGCGTACGCCATGCGACTGGACAACACCATCTGGACAGACCAGTTCGACAACACGGCCAACGCGCGCGCCCATTACCGTACGACCGGCCCTGAGATCTACGCGCAGACGGGCGGCGCAGTCGACGCGTTTGTGTGTGCGACCGGCACGGGGGGGACGCTTGCCGGCGTGGGGAAGTACTTGAAAGAGAAGACCGCAGGGCGGACGCAGGTGTGGCTGGCCGATCCTCCGGGGAGCGTGTTGCACACGTACGTTTCGAGCGGGGGGAAGCTCGTCGAGCGCAAGGGCAGCTCAATCACCGAAGGTCCGTATATCCGTCCGCGTGCACCGACGTCATCGTGCTGACGCGCGTGGTGTGGCAGGCATCGGCCAGGGCCGCGTCACCGAGAACTTGGCAACGTTTGTGAACGATTTGGACGGGTCGCTCATGATCGCAGACGAAAAGTCGATCGTGATGTTGTACCAGCTGTTGGACACCGAGGGACTATACCTTGGCGCAAGCTCGGCCCTGAACGTCGTTGCCGCCGTGGAGCTTGCGCAGAAACTTGGCAAAGGTGCACTTAACGATGCTCTCTTTCGAAACACTGCTCACGCCGGACGATCTTTAGGGTCGAATGTCGTCACTGTCCTGTGCGATGGTGCATACCGTTACCAGAGCCGGCTCTTCTCCAAGCAGTGGTTACGATCCAAAGGGCTATACGATGTTATACCGGAACACTTGAAGAAGTACGCTGTCTTGGACTAGTGTACCGTGCTGTAATACTGTTGCTATTCAACATGCACGTCTCGATCGGTATGATACGATCGGATCACCGCAAAGATAATGGCAAGGAACTTTCAAAATGTCCTATGTCCTCCTTCTCGTGAGTAGCCGTCCCTTTTGACGTCTGTCTCGACGAAGGGACCTCCCGTCGAATGTCTGAGGAGTGTACGGCAACCTCATCCCCAAACAATCCGTTGATCTCCTCCAGAGAAAGCCCTTTGGTCTGGAAATACGTCAGCTCGGTGTTTGTGGAAGGGCCTGTCGATGCCTTTACCTCTGGAAACCACCGCCATATAATCGCAGTATCGACGACCGTCAGCCCGATGAACATGACATAGTACCACCACCTGATGTTTTCCAACGCCGTCGGCCCCGCCTCGAGGAACACGACGGTGCTCAAAAAGGTGCCGATCATCGAGAACGCCATGCCCTGCGAACGAATGTGCGTGGGGAAGAGCTCGGAGCAATAGACGTAGGACGTGGCGTCTATGCCGCCCGCATAGAAAAAGATGAACAGAAAGATGAAGAACACGCCCAGCACATTGGTAACATGGGCGTGGGGCGAGGCATACTGGGATTCCATGATGCATTCGAGGATGAGTGTGATCATGCAACCCATTAAGCCGATGACTAGGTGACGAGACAGAAACGGTCAGCGGTGGGAAAGGAGGGGAGGCTCCTTACTGAGAAGGCGGACACGACCCACATAGTCCATGACAAACGATGCTAAAAAGTTGGCACCCGTTGCCACTGTGACGTAGAGAGCACCAAGTATGAGCACCATCTCCCCAGTCATTCCGAGACCCTGGTACAAGTTGACCATGTAGTCTGTCGCCATCAGCTTGAGCGTCAGCGTCGGCCCCGAGTCGTCCCAAGAGTGTGGTACAAGTTCAATTAATAATGATATACTTACTGTAGACAACCATGGCCCCCGTGGCCTGGGCCGCATACTGCGTAAAAAACCCCATCCACATCCGCTTGCGATACGACGGTCGTTTGAATAATTGACGCGCCCCACCCCCGGCGATCCATGCTTGGGAATCTACATCGACCTGCTTGACCATCTGATGGAATTCTCTCTGCGCAAAGTTGTATCGTTCGGAATCAGGACGCGCGAGGTCGTGAGCATCGATATGCAGTTTTGACACAATGTCCCAGCTTTCGGCGTGCCGACCTTGCATGAGCACTGGAACAGCGGGTAAAAATCTCGGGCGGACTATTTGTATAAACGATACACACACCACCGCGGTGACTCTGGTACCCACGGACTACAGCAGAGAAGAGCTAGAGGGCAGACGCATTGGAGAGCAAGAGGGAAACGCCACTGAAAGCTCATGTTAGACGAGTGGTACGTCCCTACGCCTACCCATCCCGCAAGAGCATATCCAAGGACAATCCATGCCCCTGGCGTACACGTAGAATCTGTTGAATCACTGAATTACAATAGAACCAGGAAATAACCCACCATGTTGACCAACGAGCAGCCCTCTGGCAGACGGAGGGGAGATTTCGGCTTGGAAAATGGGGATGAGGACCACCATCATTCCTATCCCCCAGCCAGTAATAAACCTCGCGACAAGCAACATGACGAGGTTGATCGATCCGGTTTGAAATGCACCACCGATGATACATACAAGGCTGGCCACATTCATTGTTACTTTCCTGCCGTATCGATCGCACATGTAACCGACGAGAAGGGCACCAAAGATCCCGCCCGCAGAGAAAAGCCCATTTATGGCCCCTTCGATGCGACTAGTGTAATGCAGATTGTTGGTGAGGGAAAAGTATGCTAGGAAGCCTGGCTGTCCGAGCGTGTTGGATATCACGCTAAACGCGTAGCCATATGTCAAGCTTCCCAATGTCAGTATAAAAATGACGCGCAGATTAAACGACGAGTAGTGCGCCATGCCCACGGCAGTGAGACGGGCGGGGGACCGCGTGAGGACGGTTGGTAGTGCAGCGCTCGCAACAGCCGAGAGGTCAGCCGCATGCCAGTGTGACGGCCCTGCTACGTGATTTTGATCGTCCGGTGACTGATGGGGAAATGGCTCCGGCCCGCTCGCCCGGGCTCGGCTCAAGCCGAAGTGATGTGTCAGCCAGGGCAAGCCAACCTCGGGCTGACAGAGGCAAGCGCACCTTTGGGAATTTCGTTCGTCAGCCCCAAGCAAGCCAGCCTCGGGCTGACAGAGGAACCCGTCACGGTTAGGGGCACGCAAGTATGACGCGGGTACGCACGGCATACACATATATATCTCCTCACTGATTCTCCGTCGTTATCTTCAGCTCACATTGAACGACAATGGCACCCATCACCAATGCCCGCGTCATCTTTAACGAGGTCCCAACGGGTAGGTCGGCAAGACGATGCAGCTATGTGTGCTGACCCTAGTCCCCTTATAGGCTACCCTGTTCCTGGCCGTACAGTGGTGTACGATGCAAGCCAGACGATCGACCTCGAGAACACACCCTTGCACGGGGGATTTCTCCTCAAGACCTTGGTGTTGTCGGTAGATCCGTACATGAGAGGACGTATGAGAGACGCGAGTATCGAGTCGTATATGGTGGGTCGTCGTTGGCAACCGCACACGGGGGCCGTAGCGCTGATCGCTCGCGGACGCTTGGATAGCCCGCCTTTCAGCTTGGACAGCCGTACATTCTTCCTCGTTGCTAGACCGTGCGGCAGCACTGACGAATCC